>SKCR01010738.1:0-22178 GCA_019454045.1 Zanthoxylum bungeanum
GGTCAGTGTTAGTAAATAAATATGAGGCTCTTTATAGACTAACAATAGCATGAGCTTGCTAGCTTGAATGCTTTCCTCGCTTCACCTTCACCCATGTAGAAACTCTTTTTAACTCTCCTTTTATTTCCCCCTCACGTTAACTCACACTCCCCTTGGGAACCCCCATGGCATTGGCCTTATTTTTCTCACTAGATACATCACTCTCACTAGTCTCACCCAAGTTGGTGTTTCCCTTCGCTCTCTCTTTGTCACGCTCAAGTTGCAACTTAACCTGATCTTCATGGACTTGTGCAGGTGTAAGTGGGTATAATGTAATGGGTTTCCCCTTATGCTAAAAAGAGTACTTGTTCTTGAACCCATCATGAATAACCTTCTTATCAAACTGCCACGGTCTACCCAAAAGAATATGTCCTGCATGCATCGGTATCACATCACATAGGACATCATCTGTGTATGGCCCAATGGTAAAGCTCAACAATACCTGCTTTGTCACACTTATTTCCCCATAATAATTTAACCACTGAAACTTGTAAGGCTTCGGGTGTCTCAAGCAACTCAACCCCAATCGCTCAATCAAAGCTGTGCTAGCAACATTAGTACAACTGCCCTCATCTATGATCATACTACATCCCTTGCCATTCACACGGCACCTAGTATGGAATATGTTCTCCTTCTGCTGCACACTCTCATCCTCTACAACATGTGCACTCAAAGCACGCTTGACAACTAAGGATAAGTTATTCAGCGGGTATGCAGCTCCCTCATGGTCACTAGCATCCTCCAACTCTGGCATCTCCTCATCGACCTCACTATCGGTAGAGTACACCTCTCCACTCTTTTTATCAATCACTAAGGTATGCCTATTGGGACATTGTGAAGCATAGTGTCCCATGCCTAAACACTTGAAACACTTGACATCCTTAGTTCTAGTAGCTGCACCCTCAGGTTTTGGTCTAGTTTTGCTCGGTTCTGCAGCCTCTTTACCCTTGGCACTAGGTTCGGCCCTTGGCTTATAAAGCCTCCACTGAACTTGCCTCTAGGCTTGTCAAAGCCTCCATCTTACTTCTCATTCGGAACCCATTTTCCCTTCCATTCAGAAGTAGCCTGAGTACCAAATCTGGATGTTGACATTTTCTTGAGTTGCCTTTCTACGTTGATAGCCATGTGAAGCATATCCTCCAAATCAACTTAGTGATGCAACTCCACCATCTTTGCAATCTCTCTATTCAAGCCCCCTAGAAACCGTGCAATAGTAGCTTCTGCATCCTCAACTACATTTGCCCTGATCATGGCAACTTCCATCTCTGTGTAATAGTCCTCAACACTTTTGGTCCCCTGATACAGATGTTGTAGTTTCTGATACAATTCCCTATAGTAATGGCTGGGTATAAATCTCTTTCTCATGAGACCTCTAAGTTTTGGCCATGTCTGAACCGGCCTCCCATAATTTCTACTCCGAGTAGAGACAAGCTGATCCCACCAAATCATAGCATAATCGGTAAACTCAATCGCTGCCATATTGATCTTCTTCTCGTCTGAGTAGTGATGATAGTTGAAAATCAATTCTATTTTCCTTTCCCATTCTAAATAAGCTTCAAGATCATTCTTGCCGTGGAATGTTGGTATCTTGATCTTGATGCCACCTAGATCACCATCAACATCTCCTCATCTACTATATCCCCTCCAATCATAATCCTATATTCTGGCATCAATACACCTCTATCATCAAATCGCCTATCCCTCATATCATTCCTCCTATCAAACCTCCTATTAGGCCTCATATCATGCCCAAGCTAAAATCTCTCCTCCGCATCATCAAGACCATCAGAATCATCAAACTCATTTTCAGCTTCCTCTTCATCTGGTGGTACATACTGTGTGGTGGTACAGTCGAGGTGGCACATTATGAGGTGGTGGTACATTATGAGGTGGTGGTATATGCTGGGGTGGTGGTGCTCTAGGATCGCTACCAGTTTGAATACTCTCTACACTCTTGGTCAATCTCTCCAAAGCAGTATTCATGTTCTCCATCATATCTGTAAATTTCTTATCCAAAGCCTCAAGCTTTTCATCAGTGGTTAGACCTGTCATCTCAACACTAAACAAACAGATTAGAATAACAAGAAGTAAGTAAATATATAAATCCTCACAATCTCACGTGTTACACTCGAATGATATCACTCCACTCGTGTTTGCACTTTTTAGCTTTTACCTGATATTGTTCTCATAATCACTGCTTTTTACCACTCTTGAGTTCTTCCTCAATTCAAATGTGAATCACACTCAATCCAACAAAACAAAAACCCAGAACTGAAAAATGATAAAAAATGAACTGATATGCAAAACACAACAAAATCAGATCCAGAAATAAACAAAACGAAAACAGAAACAAGATCCAACAAGAACTGAAACGAAAATAACAAGAACGAAAATAAAAACAGAATCAAACAAAAAGAAAAGATAGGAAAAATCAGACCTTGGAACCCTGAGCTCTAGATACCAAATTACAATAAACCCACTTGGATTCGAAATCCAAGCAAACCCCAAGCAACGGATAGAACCCCAAGAACCGCGAATTTGATTTTGTAGAAACAAAACCCTTCCAAGTCCACAAAGAAGACCCACAAAGAACTTGACATTGAGAACCTTTAAGATGAATCCCTGTAGTGTTTTGCTAGCAATGGAGACGCCACTGAGTTTTCCAAAACTTAGATAAGTCGAGTTCATTCAAACTTGAAAAGGGGAATCACTCCCTTACAAGAATTCGGCCATAGCCAAAGCTTTAAGCTTTTGAGTTTTACAAATTGCGTTGATTGTTTTCAAATGAAAAAGAAAGAAAGCTTAAATAGTGTTACAAAGAGAAACCCTAAGGCATAAAGACAACAATGCCCCAAAAGGCTAAATTACAAAAATACCAAAGTCTTCAAAGGCCTTTGAAGTTGATTTGGGCCAAGTGAAGTGGCTTTAGGCCCTCTCTATTGAAGCCCAAATGCGTATCTATTTGTTTGTTACAATCAGCCAAAAAGCTCTGAACTAATCTCGCCATTGCTTCTTTGAGTCTTTTGGTCCTATGCCTCGTAATTGGCCCTTCTGGTACTTGTAATGGGTCTTTTGCTTTGTTATCGGCCTGGATCATGTCAGCTCACCTAGCACTTAAGAGGTAGGCAACAACAAGTAAGCCTGCTTTAACAAATTGAGTCTGTTTAACAAACCCAATTGTTTTCCTTTACCCAACATCATTCATATTTTGTAGAACCCAATTTCTACATCAATATGACTCAGATGCGATATCAATATTGTGCTATAGTTATTAAGTTATCCATGTATTTAGATATCAAATCTAAAATACTATGAGACAACCGCAAGCACAACACTAATATCAAAACTTCAAATATATAAGGTCACTTTGTAACTTCATAAGTCAATACTTAATAAGTTACAACTAATTCTACTGATTCAGTAGAATCAACGGTGACACTCCCAGTGCATCTTTTCTGACTTTATATGACGCAGACCATCTAACGTCATAATTAGACTCAATACTAATCTGACCCTAATGGTTGCAGATTATATTCTCCATGAATAAGAAACTCGTTCTTAATATCTCAAAGATCACAAAGAACATGTTTCAAGATCCATCTTATGGTCTACATCATATCAAAATAACTCGTAATAATTACAATTAAATTGATATCTTTAATCGCACATTATATAGTATTCATTATGTTATCATCATATGAGGCATCAAATTGACTAAACATTCTAATCAATCTCTCTTTCGACAAAGGAATCATCCTTTACGAAAGATTAATACTATATACAAGAGACACACTAACTGTCAAACAGTTATACTAACTGTCATACAAATAGTTTGTTGTGTCCTTTATTAGATTATATCTAATGTACGACTAATGAGAGTTTCTCACAAGTCTCTTGTTTTTATCATTATATAAAATATTATATCGAATATATCAGAGACTACTCCCACTGCTTTCACGGAGAAAAGAAGACTTAGGTAAACCTTTTACCTTACAAACATTTCATTATTACATTAATAATGATAATGTCGTTAGGATATATAATACTAGAAAGAAATTGTACGCTCCCACTGACCCTACTATCAAATATGTATTCTTTATGCTTTGATAAAATCAGACAATCTGACTGTATCAAAATTAGAGAACATAGATTTTCGGAAAGCTTATCTGAGTCTACAATAGGCTCTATAAACTAGTATATCAAACTGTGATCTTAGCAAAATACAAACTCTAGGGCCATTCTAGAATTAACTCTTCAAACAAAGAAACCACAACAGATTTTTTATTCGAAGAAAACATTCAGGAACGCCACTTTGCATTTTTTTAGCCAAAATACATAGTTTAATATCAACATTAACCAACAGATCTTTAATTATTCAATCAATGCAACTAGAGACATGTTTCCTCAGAATCTAAAATAGATCACTGAGTAAAACCTTTCTCACTGTCATACTGTAAATGTCAAACCTTTAATTAGCTCACATTGCTTTTGCTGCGCAAATAATTTGCACAATTTTATAAATTATTCATAACGATAGCTTAATCAAGTTCAAAACTTGATCGTAGTAAGCTATGAACAATCTTAGATCTATGGTTTAATGATAACTTCCGAAATCGATATCAAATATCGCTCCCACTATAAGTTATAGGATATTTTCTTCAATAAGAAAACATCAGAACCAATAAGTTTCAAATACTTTGTAAATGATTCTGACATCTTATTTAACTTATACGGAAGATATCGTAAAATCATTTCATACAAATTATATGTAGTTCCATTACAGTTTATCACTCTCACATTTGACTTCAATAAGTCAAGTCTTTTCTACAATCGTTAACATCCGATGTTTCACACTAAGTAATAATACAATTTTATTACTTGGGATCGTAGAAAAGATACTCTATCAAATAGAATATAATATTCTATTAAATAGAATAAATGATAAACTTTTACTTGTACCTCCAAGGTGCAAGTACTTTCAGTTATATAACCATTATACAAAAGAAAGATTCAAATCTCAAACTTTTCAAGATTCGAATTTTCTACCTATATATATCATATACGTAACAGTAGAAACGAATGGAACAATAATTAAAAGGATGAATTAGTGTAACTGGAGAATAACCCCAAGAGTATTGAAACTAATTCGGTAACACTCCATATCAAATGAATCAAATCATATAAGATTCGATTTCTCCCACTGACCAATTTCATCACGATGGAATCGTAAGAGATTAATATTGAGCAAGAATCACATTCATTAATAATCTTAGAACTAATTGCCATAAATTCATATGTTAGATCATATCAAACATCCTTGAACAATTGAAAGACTCACAATGAATTTTAAAGTTATAGTTTTTAACACTTCAAATAGAATATCTTTGAACCATTCAAAATATTCTATCCGCGTTTCATCAGAATATATTGAAAAGTTCTCAAACCATTCAGACGTTCAATATATATTCTTTTAGAAATATGTAACTAAGTCATGACAATTCATTAACTAAGTTACGAAGTAAAGAAAACTATCCATGGCAATTTACAATTCATTAAACTACATACTTCCAAAGTATTAGTTTAATAAATCTGTGGTTCAATGACGATCATTGGTTAAATGAGATTTAATCGCATCCTGAATACAATATTCATTAAATGGATAAGGATATGTGGTGTGATCTTGTATCAGACCATCATTTACCATTTGGAATAAGCATCTAATGCTTATGTGATAAAATCTTATAAAACACTGTTCTAAGTTATTTAGTTAACCGAATATTTTCTTAATGTTTATCTTTCCATCAATGACTCTACTAGTCATATCAAAATATGTAACAATTGTTTATATAGAACAAGTAACTATCCAATAGTCGCAAGTTCTGATATCAAATATCAAAACAATTATTAAACATTATTTTAAATAACTAGATGAGAGATCTGGTATCTAATACCTACATTTGTCGTATTGTGAGAATCAGTATTCTCTATACACAACTATACACATCTCTTTTCTTCAGCTTTATAATTTGCCTTCAATTATTCACAACATTGCAAAAAATTGATTAGCAAACGTGTCAAACACGTGACTTCTAAAAGTCACTAAAGCCAAGAAACGTCATTAAAAGATAAACAAAATACCTAATGAGTTTTCTTAATGCCAGTCAAGAATCTCAAAATATGAACTAATTTACGTCAATTCTTACAGCATAAGAAACTATTCTCTCTAGACTATTATATCCTAAAATAGATATCTATTTAGATTACTTATCGTGACTTAGTAACTAAGTCACTAACCATCTTAATTTTTAAGAAAATCGGAACAACAGTTCTCGATGGTTTAAACTAATCTAACAATATCTAAGTAAACTAACATTCTAGAACCTATTCTAGAAATACGCAACCAAAAGTAAAGTCAGAAAACATATTCAAATAATATGCATGTAGTGGATTAGAAGTATATTTCTATCAACAATATAGAATAAAGGAAAACAAAAGCAACAATTTCCATAAAATTACGCACTGTCTGTGTTATGGATTTTTAACACATCAGTATCTCCCACTACTTTATGTAATACCGTAATCCCCAAAGGAAAACGGGAATTCAATAATTAAATCGAATTCCATAGTGAGAATATGACCTCATTGTGGGAACACAGAAATTGGACGACGCATGTTGTTCTAGGCTCGCGACCTAGTCGGGAGGACGGAGTAGCCACGGGGACTAAATCGGAGAATAATGGAGTCGCCACCCGGTGTGAACCGGGAAAATGAGATTTAAGGCCTCACTCACCCCTCGCAAGGGAAGACCTCAAACCGTTGGGTTCGGAATGGTCCCTTACTTATGTCACTTGTAATGAAAGGATTTGTGTAATAATTTAATCAAGCTTAAGTAACACTTATTTCCAAGAGTATCATGCTTCTAAATCCATATGCGCAAAAATAAACTTACAACCTAAATTTGCATATATTTCACATCTAACGTTGCATGCTTGAAAGTACATCAAAGTAACAACGAACATACAACTTCATTGGCATATTGTATTCATGGAAACACAAGCATACACTAACCATGCAAGCACACATAAAAGCGAATCAAATAATGGCGAACATGCGATTTCATAGACATATCATACTTATAAGTGCGGAAGCATAAACAAATAGCCATTACATGTCCATGCGTAAATAAAAAAGTCAACAAAGTACATAATGCAAAAAGATAATTAAGATGCAATTGAGCATTAAAGTAAGCATGCTATGACGTGGTGCAAAAGAAGATAACTAATATGGACACAAACACACAAATGAGCACTTTTCCAAGTGGTACGTGGAATTGTATCCAAGTACAGACCGCACTACCGTCCATTCGGAATCGGCTACGGAATTTATGTCTGGGTTTCCATCCGATATACCGCAAGAAATAATACTCAAATGCTATCATAACATGGATATATGAATTGTAATACGTTAAGCCAAGACTAAGGTAAATGATGCAACCAATGGAATAAACATGTTTTTCATTACGATGCGTACAAAGATAAGGATGACTATATGGGATTTCATAATACATGCATGAATGGTATAGTTGGCTGCTGTGATAACGAGAGCTGATGCGTCGGTGTGAGGAGCGTGGGGTACGTTGTTTGGGTGAGTCACTGGGCAGACGTGTGTGTAGTGGGCTGTTTAGGCGCTGAAGTCGAGGTTGGCAGGTGGCTGGGACGTACGTGGGCAGTGTGAAGGGTGAGAGGCGATAGAGATTTGTTAAGGGTGTTTTGTGATTTGTTTGGCTGAGGGAGAGTTAGCTGAATGGGCAGGTGGCGTGAAGGGCAAAGATACATGGCTATGGTGCTGTATTAATGTGTTGTGGCTAATGTAAATGCGTGGAGGCTAAAGGTTGAAGCGGAAACATGTGAGAGGGGCTGATTGAGTGAGACAGTGAGAGGCGTTTGCGTGGGTTTAAGGTAGCTCGTGAGTTGGGGACAATGGCGTGAGTGGAGGTATTTGAATGAGAGGTCTTAGCGTGAATGGAGGGCTTATAATATAGATGTACCAATGGTAATAGATCGAGCCAAGACAGGGGTAGATGATGCAATCAATATATGAAGACGTGGCAAATATCGTGGTAAAGGTAGCCTTTTAGGCTTTTCTTCCCCCAAATGGAGAACCTTTTTAGTCCAACACAATAAGCTCATGCGCTTTCCATTACAATGCGTACAAAGACAATGATAACTATATGAAACTTCGTATACCCGATTGAACACATCTTACATTCAACCGAATATACATCAACCGGTGCGGCAAAGCATCGTGGTAAAGGATTTTAACCCCTCCAAATAGGGGACCTTTAATCCGACTTACTAAGCCCATGCGCTCGATCGCATCATGCATACAAAAAATAAAGACAATAATATCAAACTTAGTATGCCCGATTGAACATATCTTACATCCAACCGAACACACATCAATCAACCGGCGCGGCAAAGCATCGTGGTAAAGGATTTTAACCCCTCCAAATATGGGACCTTTAATCCGACTTACTAAGCCCATGCACTCGATCGCATCATGCATACAAAAATAAAGACAATAATATCAAACTTAGTATGCCCGATTGAACATATCTTACATTCAATCGAACACACATCAACCGGCGCGGCAAAGCATCGTGGTAAAGGGTTTTAACCCCTCCAAATAGGGGACCTTTAATCCGACTTACTAAGCCCATGCGCTCGATTGCGTCAAGCATAAACAAGTAACATGCGGAATTCAAACGACGAAAAATAAATAAATCAAAGCAATATAAAACAAAAGAATGTGCCGTTTACTCAAGCGGTACGTGGAGTTGTATCCCGAGTACAGATCATACTACCGTCCATTCAGAGTCGGCTATGAAATTTATGTCCGGGTTTCCATCCGATATACCGCGAGAGTTGACACATATTTCATTTTATTCCAAGGCCACAACATACAATATTTCGTAATACATGCATATTTATCTACTCAATGGCCACAACATGCATTTTAACATAACAATCATGCGAACAATACTCAATAAATAATAAAAATAAAACAGAAAAGGAATGTGGAAAATACCCTCAGGTCTAACCCTTTTTGCCGACCTTCGGACTTGCGTTTCACGGGGATCGGAAGGGTAAAGCTCCTCAACTTCTCCGGTTCACTAGTTAGCGTCTTAGCTCAATGTTTTGCTATTTTGCTTGCTGTTTGGCCTCCGTTTGGCTGCTGTTTCCTCTGTATTTTATGCTCACTGTTCAGGTCACTGTTTTGACGTTTCAACAGACTGTTTTGGGTGTTTTCTAAAGGTTTTAAGTGCAGTTTTTGTGATTATTATAGGGATTATAAGTGCAGTTTTTTATGTTACTATTTTAAGGATTTTAGGGACTGTTTTAAGTGGATTTGGGCGGCTGTTCGGAGTGATTTAGGCGTGCAGTACAAGGGCTATTTCATGTCAGTTTTTTGGGGCAGTAATGGCGTCAATTGTGACTGTTTAGTGTGCAGTGGGGGGGGTAGTGTTTGGGGCTATTTTGTGCGACTTTAGGACTATATTTGAGGCTTATTTTGGTGTGGATTAGGGCTGTGAAAGGTGGCTAAAGATGCGGCAAGGGGGCTGTCTAAGGGATGGGTATTCGGTGGTGAGGGTGGAGGAGATGGAGAGAAATTTTGTTGCTTCTTTCTTGGTGTGATTTGCGTGTAGTGTCTAGGGTTTCTTGCTTTAATTTGCGTGTGTGTATGAGCTAGGGGAGTGCATGTCTTTGTTAGGGGTTGTTTATATAGAGAAGGTCTAGGGCTACTCCTTGTCTCACAAGGAAGGGATTTGATTTAGTGTCTAAGAAGGAAAGCAATGGATTTGATGGAGATAAGATTGGTTTAGATTAGGAAGTCAATATATTTAATTGGTTATGAGTGATTCAATTAGGCAAAACATCTTTTTAATTTAGTATGTGATTTTGTTAGTTAGGAAGTTAATATATTTGATTTATCTAAATTAGGTATGATTATATTTTATGTTTTATTTAATTGGTAAATGGTTTAATTATTCTATTTATTCAATTACATTATCTAATTAATATTTTATTTAATATTTTATTTAATTTGGGTGATGGGCGTGTGGGCCTAATGTGGTGTGGGCTTGGTTTGGCTTGGTTTGGATTGGTTAGTGGGTTAGGCATGTATGGGCTAGATTAAAAGGTTTTTGGTTTTTTTTATGGGCCAAAGGTGATCTAAACTGAGGTCCAACAAGTGAGCTTGACGCTAAATAAGTGAACAAGGATCTAACGAAATACCGATTCCCTTCCGACGACTGTTTCCCGCAATATCCTTAACTAAAAAGGTAGTGCCTCCAACTGAGACTCATCATCGGGTTTCACATGCAAAAATGCAATGACAGTTGCCCCCACTTTGATGGGACTTGTGCAGTGTGTGAATTGGAACAATCCTATCAAAGTTATGTAATGCATTTTCACTTACATGGCTCGTCTGCTGCCTCGAGCTGAGTTGAGTTGATTTTGTTGTGAGGTGGTCTATTCTCAAACCGGGTTGATGAGAGGTGGTCCATTTTTGAATCGTTACTGTGAGGCGGTCCATTCCAGAACCGTGCTCTATTCTCGGAGGTCATTCTTTGTTTGTTCATTCCCGAACCTTGCTCCATTCTCGGATTACCATTATCGGATTGTTCATTCTCAAACTTTGTTCCATTCTCGGATTACCATTCTTGGCTTGTTCATTCTCGAACCTTGTTCCATTCTCGGATTGCCATTCTCGGCTAGTTCATTCTCGAACCTTGTTCCATTCTCGGGTTGCCATTCTCAGCTTGTTCATTCTCGAACCCTGTTCCATTCTTGGATTGCCATTCTCGGCTTGTTCATTCTCGAACCTTGTTCCATTCTCGTATTGCCATTCTCGGCTAGTTCATTCTCGAACCTTACTCCATTCTTGGATTGCCATTCTCTGCTTATTCATTCTCAAACCTTACTCTATTATTGGATTGCCATTCTCGGCTTTGTTCATTCTTGGATTGCCATTCTCGGCTTGTTCATTATCGAACCTTGTTCCATTCTCGGATTGCCATTCTTGGCCTGTTCATTCTCGAACCTTGTTCCAATCTCGGATTACCACTCTTGGCTTGTTCATTCTCAAACCCTGCTCCATTCTCGGAGTGCCATTCCAAAGTGCCATACTCGGCCAGACTGATTCTGATAAAGATATGGGCCTCGCCCCTAGAGTGTCATACCCGGCAAAAACTGATGTTGATAATGATGTGGGCCTCACCCCAAACTGGTACTGATGTGGGCTTCGCCCCCAAACTGGTACTGATGTGGGATTCGCCCCCAGATTGATGCTGATGTGGGCATTGCCCTCAAACTGATGTGGGCCTCGCCCCAACACTGTTACTGATATGGGCCTCGCCCCAAAGTGGTACTGATGTGGGCCTCGCCCCAACACTGTTACCGATGTGGGCCTCGCCCTAGATTAATACTGATATGGGCCTCAACCCTGAGACTCATCTGTAAGACTGGTACTGATGCGGGCCTCAGCCTTGAAACTGATGTGGGCCTCGCCCCAACACTGTTACTGATGTGGGCCTCGCCTCAGATTAATACTAATATGAGCCTCAACCCTGGGACTCATCCCTAAGACTGGTACTGATGCGGGCCTTGGCCCTGAAACTGATGTGGGCCTCGCCCCAACACTGTTACTGATGTGGGCCTCACCCTAAATTGATGCTGATATGGGACTCAACCCTGGGACTCGTCCGTAAACTGCTGATGTTATATTGATGTTTCTGATTGACTTTCATTTGCCGCTTTCTCTTTTCTTCTTCAAAACCTGGGAATATAAAAAAACAAACACAAAACACAAAAAAAAAATGCAAAATATGTTACGTGTATGCATGCATGCGTGAATGAGTTTCCCATCCCATTAGGTTAGGTCTTCTGCTAATTCTCTTGGCGACTGCTCAGTCTTCTTTTCCTCAGGCAAGCTACTACTTCAATCTGTCTACGTTGATCGGCTCGGTGAACTAATCCCCTTCCAAGTCTGATATTTTCACTGCCTCTATTTCCCAATTTCTGAATGTCTATCTTATCTTTTCTGTTTGCTTATTTCGAGGGTTCCCCGTGTTCATCACTGGATTCCATAGTACCAAGGTTGAATACTTTTCTCAAATATACTCATGTTGCAGAAGAGATTCAGCGAAATGAACATCTTTATTATCATTTAAGAAAATGGTTCGAACATGTAGACTAAATCAATGTCTTTATTAAAAATGCAGGATTGCAATCAAATAAACCAAGGAAAATATCTTCATTGTTTGCGGCATTGTTTTTTTTTTTTTTTTTTTTTTTTTTTCAGAGTATGGTTCTTCACTACTGCCATCTTCTATCTCAATGTAAGAAGCCTGATGGTTGAGAGTTTGGAGGACAAAGGTTTCGGGTAGGCCGGAGTTGATCATGTAGGTGAGTGGTGGAAATGAATGGTAGTTTGGTAGAGGGTTTCTGTGTGTTAGGTTGTTATTTTCTTGGATCATGTATTTTATGGGAATCTATGAGGTCTTGGATTTCATGCCTGAGGCGGGTGCAATTGTCTGTGTCATGGCCATGTAGCTGGTGGAAGTGACAATAAAGGTTACATTTATGTGTGGCGGTGGGGGTGTGGAAGTGGTTTGCCTTCTAAGGGTTTCAAGAGTCCTTGTCCCTGTAACTTTTCAAATACCTTCGACAAAGGTCTACCAAGGTTGGAGAATTGCCGGTTCCTGATGGAAGCAACCTCGGCATAGCAGCAGGCAGGCTTAGTCTCAGAATGCCCCCCAAAAGTCCTCATATTCTGGCCATAGAACTTTCTGTTCTCAGCTTCTTCTTCTTCATATCCATGATAGTCTCCCTCAACTGTCGAAAATCTGCAATCATGGAGGTCATTCTCCTCAACTTGCCATAAATTGATGGCTTGGTGCCCTTTATGATCATTTTAATCTGGTCATTCTCTGAGGGCCTGGTCTGCATCTTCAGAAGTTGGCTTCTCCAGCGGTCTACATACTCCTTGAAGCTTTCTTCCGACTTCTGCTTAGTATTCTCCAAATCACGGAGTGACAAATCAATTTCAAGTCTGTAATATACTGTTTCAGAAATGCATCTACCAATTCCCTCCAATCTTCCTTAACCATTTTCTCAGGTTGTGATACCACACTACGGGTGCCCCCTCAAGTGACATCTCAAAAATCTTCTAAGGCTTGGCGCTGTGTCAGGCCCACTGAACTCATAACTGACACATATTGTCGGAGATGGACCCTCGGGTCCCCATTCCCATTGAACTTGGCCATATCAGGCATTTTGAACTGAGCTGGTAGCTGTTCTTCAAAGGTCATCGCCTCATAGTCTAGTAAGTCTTCATCCTTACCCTTCATTTTACGGGTAACAGACTCTACATGTTCACAGAGTTTCTGTATCTCGGCTTGGGACCCAATCACTCTGCCTGTTGCATATTCTGCCATGTCATCATCAAAAGCGGGGATATCATCCCCCGACCCATTCAGAGGCTCCTCACACCTCACATTCTCAGAATTTCCCCCAACACGGGGCACAGCCATATTTGCCATGGCAGTAGTCAAGGCTAGCAACTGTTCGGTAATTTTGACGAAACCATTCTCCAGCTGGTCCATGCGAGATATCTCATTTTCTGATCCACTCATATCTGTTATCGGTCTTTTGGTGAGTCTTCCCTCTTCCCTATGTTAATGTTCCTAGAACATGCCAATGATCTAATAAGCATGAAAACATGTTCATAAATTCAAATAAGTTGCGGAATTACTTACATTGAATGGATTTGAGCTTTTAAAATTTTTGAGAAGAAGATCCAAGATCCAAGATGCTTCCTTTGAGATTCCAAGCTTTGAGTTAAGATCTCCAAGATCCTTCCTTTGTTGATTCCAAGCTTTTGAAGTTGTTTCCCTATCACCTTAGTTGATTTCTCCAAGTGCTAGCTAACTTGATTTTGCCACAAAATCAAAGAGATGAAGGGATGAAGCTCACGCCCATCATGAGAGGATTTTAGGGTTTCCAAGTTCTTCCAAGTGTTACAAGTGTGTTGCATACACAAGTGAAGAGAGAGAGAAGAGTTTTAGGTAAAACCAATTTACCCTTTTACCTAAACAAGGTAGTTGGGTAAATGGTTTCACAAAACCATTCCAAGGTAGTTGGATGGTGGTGGCTTGGCATAAATGCCAACTACCCTCCCAACTACCACATTAAAGTGGGCCCCACATTTGAATTCAAAATTCAAATGTCTCTACGAACATTTGCCGCGGCTCGGTTCCGTTTAATCCGATTAAACGAACTTTTGTCGCTAAATAATTAAATCTAATTTAATTAAATAACGATGCCTCGCAAATTTATTACGAATGTCGTCTACGAATTAATTCTAAATTAATTTGCTCGTTCGCATTAAAGTCAACTTTAATTTCGTAATGAAATCCAATTCATATTAATATATCTGATATATTAATTTTAGCCCATACGAATAAATTAAATAGAAAAATAAAATTTAACAATTAAATTTATTCTACCGATTAATTCCAAATTAATCGCGTTCTCTCTCTTCCGAACACATTTAATCCCAGATTAAATAATACCTCAATTAATCCTAGATTAATTTTCTCCATCTTAATTAATCCCAGATTAATTTTCTCTCTTAATTAATCCCAGATTAATTCTAATTTAAATCAACTGTCATCGGTGAATCTTTGGGAAGCGACCCAAGAGATCCCTGGATATGTTGGCAGTAAATACGGTCATCGGATTATCCGAATACGTGCGTACCTCGTACCACGTGCTTACCGATTTACAAGACATGGTTGGCTTCTAGCAAAGCACCGTACCTACCCAATTCTCCAGAAATATTCTTACTGGAATATATAATCTATGTCAGGCGTAGTATACGTAGTATTGCGTATTGCGATCCAGTATCGGATTGTCACGTGTTAGGCCTGGGGCTGGAGTCGTGTCTGCCCCGTACGAAGCACATGTCGGATGTCTGGTAACTAGTCTCTATTATCGGATATACATGACCTAGTCATAATATCCCGATGACTGCAGTACTTAAGAGCACTAGTACCGTATCCTACGTGACATCATCTCCACTATGACTGGAGTGACACTTCCATCTTGACATCACACCCAATACTCTACGATTCTCAATATACCCAGCATTGGCGTACACAGAACCGGTTAAAGCCCTGGACGACCAAAACTAAAGCATACCGATTGTCGCAAGTATTAGCGATGCAAGTCTCAGGTTAAGACCAAATACACCTACCCTGATTTTGGACTTCCACAGACACATAGTCATACTACCAATGGAATTCCGAGGGGTCTATCCAGAGCGAAGCTGTTTTCCGTACCATCGGTAAAACACAACCTCCTATTACACTTGCATGAGTATCCTATACCCAAATATATGAGAACTATGTCGTTATGATCTCACATAACACGCACAAGTGTAATACTAGTCTATTCCGCATTATCGATGTCCAGTCTCGATAATACTATGACTAGGGATATTTAATGATTAATCCTTCGTGGACTGATACTGTCTCATATCATCTCAATCCAGGAACTAATCATAGGGACCTCCTATCATTTATACATCTAGGTGATCTAATCACAAATGATTAGAGTGCAATCTCTTTGTCACATAGTTAATTTGTACAAAAACACCATGATCTGTACAAATAGTGATGCTCAACACCCTAGCCCAATGGGACTCTATGATATCTTTTAGAACACAAGGGTTAGCATGATGCATGTATGCATGAGGTGCATGCGATACAAGGAATATATCAACTCATGAAAATTTTCACATAAATCGGCCCATCATCATTATAGAAGCTTTTGGGCTAACTGTCATAGGAGTGAACTCACCCCAGTTTAAATGGCCCAACAAGTTCACATCTCATGGCAAGAAGTCCAACCGTATCCAAATGATAATATTCCTAAACACAAACATATAATGGCCCATTGGCGTTTTAGGAGCTTTTGGCCCAATCATCATAAGATACGTTCTTGTCCCAGTTTAAATGGCCCAACAAGCCCATATCCCATGACAAATGGTCCAAATGGATCCAAATGATGATGTTCCCAAACACAAGCATAAAAGAAAGATAATGCAAACATAAAACAATGATTTCTATAGAATGGCCCATCAACATTTCAGAAGCTTTGGTCCTAATGGTCATAAGGTACGAACTCGCCCCAGTTTAAATGGCCCAGCAAGTTCTCATTTCTGACAATAGTCCAACTGCATCCAAATGAGGACGGTCCACAAGCACATACTCAAGGAAATAATTGTTACTTTAACCATACAACCCCGGTCTATGGGTGGGTTCGCAAGAGTGTAGACAAAGGCTCTCACCGGCGAAGGATGGCCCACAACTAGGTCTCCCCAACAAAGGGTTCGAGCGACCAAGTGAGCGCACCCTTTTTTATACACTAATGATACGAAACAGGATACGAAACAAACGAAACCCGATCCAAGATCCCGTAGACCCCCAAAGAACCTGTCCTTGAAAACCCTTGGAGATAGCCTCAGATGAATTTTGCCAGCAAATAGGATGCCACAAAGGATGCCAACCCTTTGATAAGTCTTTGTTCAATCACTGAACGATGATAAAATTTTCTCAATCTCAAGAAAAAGTTACTATTCACGCACAAATAATAGGGTCCTTCATTAAGAGTTGTTTTTGAGTTTAAATAGTAACATACTCAAACCCTAAGAGAGCTAAAAAGACTAATATAGCCATAAACTACCAATTATCAACTAAAAGCCCATAATTCCTAATTTCTAGCCCATTTTGAACCCATAATTAAATAAAATAAACTAACCCAAATAATAAATAAAAACAGACATCCATGTTGGTTCCATATATAAAAATAAATAATAAATAAGCCTAAACAAACGAAATCGATCCATGCTTCTAGGATCACATCATTCTCCCTCTCTTGAAAAGGATTCGTCCTCGAATCCGTGCCCGGATCATAGATAGTAATGATAAAATCAATTGGACGATTATTCTGGAACAAGGAAAAATCACATGGAAGAAAAGTGTCAATGTTAGTACAATAGTGCTTGTGTATTGTTCCCTCTTGCCCATACTCTTCCGCAAAATCCAATTTTATTGCACTCTCCTTCCCAATGAGATTCCTAATTAAGTTCACACTCTCAATCTCATTCACAACAAATTCTACATGCTTAACATTCACAAAAATCTCACACGTATTAACCCATGTGTTCCCTGACTCATTACTCTCATTTGAATGCTCAAAACTCTCAACACATTCGACTACACATGTAGTTTCATTAATACATTTAGCCATGCATTGAGCTTCAAAATTATCATCACCAGAATCAGCTAAGTCATCCACATCAGCAATAGCAACAACCTCCACATCACACTCACTCCTCACTACTTGCTCACTCACTACCATGCCCATATTTTCATCTTTTACATTCACAACATCAATAACAAGTTTATTTTCCAAGCACTCGGCAACTCTTTCTTTTTTCCTCTTTTCAACCTCACTTCTTCTCTTCATTTTTAATTGATCTGTATAGGCTTGTTGTGGTGTTAAAAGAGGAAGAATCACCGACCTCTGCTCCGTGACATAAATGTACCTACTCCTCTCAACATGATGCCACACTTGCCTATCATATTTCCATGAACCACCCAACAATACATGACAGTCAAGCACAGGCACCACATCACATAATACCTCATCATGAAACCTCATAGTAGAAAACGCAACCATAACTTGATACTCCACCTTGGCCGCAGCACAATTAGGTAAACCTTGTAATACATAAGGCTTAGGATGGTTTTGCAATGGCAACTTCAATTTCTCCACGAGATTGGTACTCACTAAATTAGCCCAATGTTCCCCATCAATAATCACACTACACACCTCATCTTTCACAAATACTCTAGTACGAAAGATATTATCCCTTGGTTGTCCCATAATATCAAACAACACACTAGTCATCTTGACAAAACAACCCAAGAAGAAAGAAAATACCAAAAAAAAAATGATAAAGACAAAGACAATACTTAAAATAGGACTAAATAAAACTAAAAAGATCACAGGAGATTGAATTTTTTTTTAAAAAAAAAATCAGATTCAAAATCAATGATAAATTCAACAAAAAATTTCCTTTTCGATTAAGGAACACTAAGGTAATCCCTAGCACAACTTAACACACAAGGTAATTGATCGAAATTTTTTTTTTCTCTTACAAAAAATTGAATTAATTTTTTTTTTTATACTAACAGGCGCAAACTCAACTTAAAATTAAGAAAGAGACTGTTGTTTGTAGTGATATAACACGAACCTTATACACCAGGACCAAACAGCCGACACTATCCTCTTGCACCAAAACAAGATAAAAAGTAATTTTAAAAAAAAACTTCCTAATGAAACTAACAAGAACAAACTGTGGGCCTGCTACTTTTGTATTTTTTTTTTAATTTTTAACAGCAGCAGTAGCCGATTGCCTTCTTTTCCTCTTTTTTTTTTCAGGCGTAAACCTGTTTTTTTTTTCTAGACAATAACCCTACTCTTTTTGGGGAAGACACACGAACACGACACAAGGCAGAACAAAGAGATTTTTTTTAACTGACAGACACAAATATAAAAGTAAGAAATAGTTTTTTTTTTGATTGACAGCAGTAGAAGGCTATCAATGACTCAATGAATATGACAACAAAAACAAGACTTCAAAGACCGAATTAACAGGAAAAAAAGAAGAAACGAAAATAAATAAAAGTCAGACCTGAAATCTGGCTCTGATAACCAATTGATACGAAACAGGATACGAAACAGACGAAACCCGATCCAAGATCCCGTAGACCCCCAAAGAACCTGTCATTGAAAACCCTTGGAGATAGCCTCAGATGAATTTTGCCAGCAAATAGGACGCCACAAAGGATGCCAACCCTTTGATAAGTCTTTGTTCAATCACCGAACGATGATACAATTTTCTCAATCTCAAGAAAAAGTTACTATTCACGCACAAATAATAGGGTCCTTCATTAAGAGTTGTTTTTTAGTTTAAATAGTAACATACTCAAACCCTAAGAGAGCTAAAAGACTAATATAGCCATAAACTACCAATTATCAACTAAAAGCCCATAATTCCTAATTTCTAGCCCATTTTGAACCCATAATTAAATAAAATAAAGGGTTATTTACATTCCACTACTAAAGTTATGATCAAATAACAATTGGGTACTATGAATATTAACATATTACATTTTACTACTAAACTTATAAAATTTAACATTTTACTACTTTTCCATCCAAACCGTTAGTTGACCGTTAGTTGACCATGATATCATATTGACATCCTAAGGATAAAAGAGTCTTAAAACACATTATTATAAATTATAAATATTCTAATCAACGGTGATAATCGTACGGCTGAATATTGGAAATAATGATTCTTGAGTATATCTCTTTTATTGTTATACTTTAAAGTATTTTGGTTATTATGAGAATTTTAATTATTAAATTATTTGGTAAATTAAATTTTTTATTTTATTGGGTTATATGGATAATTTAGAGATTGAAGTATTTTTATAAATGTGATTGTTGATTGTATTTATTTTATTGTTATATATAAGATTTAGATATGTTTTTTAAAGGGTATAATTATAATTTTCAATTTTATTTTATTTGGAGGATAAAACAGTCTTTTTAAAGGTCAACTGACGGTTTGGATGGAAAAGTAGTAAAATGTTAAATTTTAATAAGTTTAGTAGTAAAATGTAATATGTTAATATTCATAGTACCCAATTGTTATTTGATCATAACTTTAGTAGTGAAACGTAAATAACCCTAAAATAAACTAACCCAAATAATAAATAAAAACAGACATCCATGTTGGTTCCAAATATAAAAATAAATAATAAATAAGCCTAAACAAACGAAATCGATCCATGCTGCTAGGATCACATCAACTAAGGTACGTGCCAATGAGCTATGGTGTGTGACTGACTGTCAAATGGATTTCCCATTGTAGATTCCCCAGAGAGAGGGTGGAGCGAGGCTCTCTTAAGTACCATAGCCTCTTAGGCTCTTATCGCTTGGTGACAGGAATAAACAACGAGTCCTCCAAATTAGTCCATCACAATAGGCTAAGGGTAGATGGCTTTATAGGTTCCTTCACAGCTTTTCCTTCTAGAAAGGTAGTGAATGAAGGAAGACACCAAACCATTACCTAGCCTCAAAATGCCTATGATTAAACTCCCATTTTATCCACTATAGACACGGTCAATTAGAACATAAATCCAAACATTACAAGATAATATTTCGGGGCCGATTCTCTATCCCCAGTGGAGTCGCCAGACTGTGGGAACACAGAAACTGGATGACGCATGCTGTTCTAGGCTCGCGGCCTAGTCGGGAGTACGGAGTAGCCACAGGGACTAAACTGGAGAATAATGGAGTCGCCACCCGGTGTGAACCGGGAAAATGAGATTTAAGGCCGCTGACAAGGAACCCACTTGGATTCGAAATCCAAGCAAACCCCAAGCAACGGACAGAACCCCAAGAACCGCGAATATGATTTTGTAGAAACAAAACCCTTCCAAGGCCACAAAGAAGACCCACAAAGAACTTGCCCTTGAGAACCTTTAAGATGAATCCTCGTAGTGTTTTGATAGCAATGGAGACGCCACTAAGTTTGCCAAAACTTAGATAAGTCGATTCAAACTTGAAAAGGGGAATCCCTCCCTTACAATAATTCGGCCATAGCCAAAGCTTTAAGCTTTTGAGTTTACAAATTCGTTCGTTCCTCAAATGAAGAAGAAAGTAAGCTTAAATAGTGTTACAAAAAGAAACCCTAAAGGCATAAAGACAACAATGCCCCTAAAAACGAAATTACAACACAATATCAAGTCTTTAAGTCTTCAAATGCCTAGGAAGCTTTATTCTAAACTGATTTGGGCCAAGTGAAATGGTTTTGGCCCTTTCCATCGAAGCCCACATGCATCTCTATTTGTTTGTTGCAGTCGGCCATAAAACTCTGAACTAATCCCGCCATTGCTTCTCTGAGTCTTTTGGTCCTCTGCCTCGTAATTGGCCCTTCTGGTACTTGTAATGCGTCCTTTGGTTGTTGTCGGCCTGGATCATGTCATCCCCTCTCTCTTGAAAAGGATTCGACCTCGAATCTGTACCTGCATCAAAAGGAGTTAAGTCAGAAACATTAAATGTAGCAGACACATTATACTTACCTTGTAAATCCAGCTTGTATGCATTGTCATTAATCAATTCCAAAACTTGAAATGGACCATCCCCTCTCGGTTGTAGCTTAGATTTACGTTGTTCAGGAAATCTCTCCTTGCGCATGTGTACCCAAACCCAATCTCCATCTCCGGCTGAAATACCACATGCTTTCTGCCCTTATTAGCATGAGAAGCATTTGCTCATTCTTTCGTTGTGTATTTGTTCTCTTGCTTTCTCATGTATGTGCTTCACCAAATCGGATTTCCTTTTTCCATCTAGCCCCACATGCTCATCAACAGGCAAAGGTAACAAATCCAATGGAGTTAGTGGCTGAAAACCATAAACAATTTCAAAAGGTGAAAATGATGTAGAAGAATAATGCTACGATTATATGCAAACTCAATAAATGGCAAACAATCTTCCCAACTCCTCAAATTCTTGCCAACTATAGTGCGCAATAATTGAGATAAAGTCCTATTAACTACCTCTGTTTGTCCATCAGTCTGTGGATGACATGTGGTAGAATACAATAATTTGGTGCCTAGTTTAGCCCACAACACCTTCCAAAAATGGCTAAGGAACTTAACATCTCTATCAGATACAATACTCCTAGGTATACCATGGAGCCGCACTATGTCTCTGAAAAATAAATCTGCAATGTTTGTAGCATCATCGGTTTTATGACATGCAATGAAATGAGCCATTTTACTAAACCTATCAACTACAACAAAGATTGAATCTCTACCCCTCTTTGTCCTAGGCAAACCTAACACAAAATCCATTGATATATCAACCCAGGGTTCACTAGGTACAGGCAAAGGAGTATACAAACCATGTGGCATTAATTTAGATTTAGCATGC
>SKCR01010739.1:0-30592 GCA_019454045.1 Zanthoxylum bungeanum
GAATCCTTTGAAGTATCTACATTTGGTGCCTTCACTAGTTGGAAAGCTGGGCAGATGGTTAGTACTGTTGACTGAATTTGACATCGAGTACCTCACTTCAAAGGTAATCAAAGGGCGAGCCGTGGCAGAATTCCTAGCCTTGCAACCTGTTGAAGGGGATCAGTACAAGTTTGAATTCCCCGACGAAGAAATCCAAGCTATAGCAGTTCAAGGTTGGAAGATGTATTTTGATGGAGCAGTGAACTGCAAAGGAGCCGGAATCGGTATTGTAATAGTAACCCCTGAAGGAGAGACTTACCTATGGCCAAGGGTTGACATTCGGAGTAACTAACAACATGGCTGAGTATGAAGCATGTGCATTCGGCTTGACTGCATTAATAGCCTTGAGAGCTACGAACGTGGATGTTTACGGAGATTCAATGTTGGTGATCCGACAGATGCAAGGAGAATGAAGTTAAAAGAAGAACGGTTGAAGCCGTACTTATTCCACCTCAGAAACCTAGCACAGGCTATCCCTAACTGCAAATTTCAGCACTTGCCTCGGGAAGAAAATCAGATGGCAGATGCATTGGCGACGTTAGCCGCAACCTGGGAGAATCCAGAGAAATTGGTGATGAGACCACTTGTGTTGACAACGGCCAGCAAACCGTTTATGAGATAGAGAGGATCTTGGGAGTAGAGGTCGATGACGGAAAACCTTGGTATCATGATATTCAAAGGTATCTGGAACATAGGGAATTCCCAGGAAGCAGTGAGCAGAAAAGACAGAATCGCCATTCAGAAGTTGGCTGCTCAATATGTGAGTCTGAAGGGAGAACTCTACAAGAGGCAAGCGAATGGTGTTCAGCTGAAATGTTTGAGAAAGGAAGAAGCTCAGAAGATAATGGATGAAGTGCATGCTGGTGTCTGTGGACCGCATATGAACGGATTGAACTTGTCCCGCAAGATTGTGAGACAAGGCTTTTACTGGTCAACCATGGAAGCCGACTGCGCGAAGCTGGTAAAGCACTATCATGATTGTCAAGCGCATGGGAATTTGAATCATTTGCCGCATACAGAATTGCACGGGTTGTCAGAACCGTGGCCTTTCTCAGCATGGGGAATTGATATGATTGGAGAGATTCGGCCGAATGCGTCAACGGACATCGCTTTATATAGTGGTAGCAGTGGACTACTTCTCGAAATGGATGAAGCCGAGTCATTCCGTAATGTCACGGCAAACAAATGGCTAAGTTCATAGCCCGAATCTCATATGCCGGTACGGTATGGTATGCCGCATCACGTGGTTACGGACAATGGAGTCCAGTTTCAGGGAGAGACCAAAGCGATGTTACAGAGGTATGGGATAGGTCATCATAAGTCTTCACCATACATGCCGCAGGCTAATGGAGCAGTTGAGGCAGCCAACAAGATAATAAAGATGATTCTGGCGAAGATGACGGAGAATTATAAAGACTAGGCTGATAAGCTGCCGTATGCCCTGTGGGGGTACAGAACATCTGTGAGGACAGCGACCGGAGCTACACCTTACTCTTTAGTCTATGGAATGGAAGCGGTACTGCCGGTGGAAGTTAAGATACAGTCCATGCGGGTGTTAGCAGAAGCAGAGTTACCTGAACAAGAATGGACCTCGCAGAGGTTTGAGCAGTTAGCATTGATGGATGAGAAGAGGATGAAGTCCTTGCATCACATGCAGATATATCAGAAGAGGTTGGCCCGAGCATTTAATAAGAAGGTGCGTCCTACCAAGATCAAGAAGGTGATCTGGTACTTAAGCAGTCGAAGCCGTCGACGACAGACCCAAAAGGGAAGTTCAGACCAAATTGGGAAGGACCATACATTATTCAGAAGGTAATGGGAAATGGAGCAGTGAGACTGTCGGACTTGGAAGGGAATGAGTTCACCGAGCCGATCAATGTTGACAGATTAAGTTATTTTTTGCCTGAGGGACAGAAGACTGAACAGTCGCTCACAGAAGACCTAACCCAACGGGATAAAGAGAACTAATGCATGCATGCACACATATAACCCATTATTGCATTCCTTTTTGCGTGTTTTGTGTTTTTGTTTTATATTCACAGGTATCGAAGAAGAAAAGAGAAAGCGGCAAAGACAAGCCAATCAGAAACAGCGAAAGCATTGTATTGAATTTGGGAAGAAATCATAGGGCTGAGGTCCACATCGGTGTTGAGATTCAGATGGTAATCTGAGGGTTAAAGCCCATTTTAAGTTTGAATTTCGGGTATGGATCCCGGGGGGCGAAGCCCACATGGTCAGCAGTAAAGAGGAAGAATTCCTAGAGTGAGTGAGTAAAAAAAAAGTGAGAGAGAAGTATCTGATGGTTAAACAAATGCCCAGTGATGATATTGTGTGCTGTAGGGAGAAGCCTTAGAAGCGAGAAGCGCGAGACGCGCTCTTATCCGGTATTCTGAATGGATTGATCTTGGCTGGACTCATGAAGCACTTGATAAAGGTATCTCAACAGTAGAAGTCTGAGCGGTTGATGAGATGACTAGTTGAAGAGATGGTGGATCGGTGAATGACCGTTTGCCTGGATGTCCACACTGATTTGCCTTTGCTACGATGCATGATATGGTTGGGAAATAAAGAAAGAAAAGTCTCTGCAATAAAAAGAAAAGAAATAGACCGCCTATAACCAATAAGCGTGAAGCTACCCATGGGCGAGTATTAGGACCACCATGAGGAGAAATGCTACCTTAAAGGGTAGGTGTGTCAAGAAAAGAAAAGAAAAAGAAAAAAGAAAAAAAAGAGAAAAAAGAAAAGAAAAAGAAAAAAAATGAAAGTCCAAGATGAAAAGAAAGAGACGATGCAATAAAAGAAGACCATATCATGTTGAGTATGCTACAGTAATCACAGAATGTGACCCAGACATCCAGGTTGGTTAGACCCACTGATCCGATTCTCCGAAGCGAAATCATCGAGTTGGCTGACTTAAGGAATAAGCTGCGAAGGAGCCTTAGCACACACACACACTAGAAGTCTAGTTCAGATCACCCATTCAGAAGATTGGGTTTGAGTATGTCGAGTACTTTGAAGATTCTTTGGCTTTGACGTGAAGCATCCGTTGAGGACAAAAATATGTTTAGCTATCAAGATTATCTCGAAGAGAGGCACTACAGTATGCAAATAGAGATCGGCATCAGTAGTAGACGTGCCAGGTATGGCATTCAGAGGGCGAGGCCCACATTAGATCAACATCAGTACAGACTTGCATGGTATGGCATTCAGGGGGCGACGCCCACATTAGGTTCAACATCAGATCTGCCGGGTATGGCATTCTGCGGGCGAGGCCCACATTGGTTCAGATCAGTTTTGCCAGGTACGGCACTCCGAGTATGGAGATATCACAGCTGCGACACCCTAGGTACGGGGTTAGCACTCAGACATTTGTGGCTCTCTAGGTATGGAGATGTCACCGCGACACCCTAGGTACGGGGTTAGCATTCAGACATTTATGGCACTCTAGGTACGGAGACGTCACCCAGCGACACCCTAGGTACGGGGTTAGCATTCAGACATTTGTGGCACTCTAGGTACGGAGGCGTCACTGCGCGACACCCTAGGTACGGGGTTAGCATTCAGACATTTGTGGCACTCTAGGTACAGAGACGTCACCGCAACACCCTAGGTACGGGGTTAGCATTCAGACATTTGTGGCACTCTAGGTACGGAGGCGTCACTGCGACTCGCGACCCCTAGGTATGGGGTTAGCACTCAGACATTTGTGGCTCTCTAGGTACGGAGACGTCACTGCGACACCCTAGGTACGGGGTTAGCATTCAGACCACAGCGACGCCCTAGGTACGGGGTTAGCACGCCAGGTACGACATGTGGACTATTCAGACATTTGTGGCACTCTAGTTATGGAGGCGTCACTGCGACACCCTAGGTACGGGGTTAGCACTCAGACATTTGTGGCTCTCTAGGTACGGAGATGTCACTGTGACACCCTAGGTACGATGTTAGCATTCCCACAGCGACGCCCTAAGTACGGGGTTAGCACGCCAGGTACGACATGTGGACTATTCAGACATTTGTGGCACTCTAGGTACGGAGGCGTCACTGCGACACCCTAGGTACGGGGTTAGCACTCAGACATTTGTGGCTCTCTAGGTATGGAGATGTCACTGCGACACCCTAGGTACGGGGTTAGCATTCAGACCACAGCGACGCCCTAGGTACGGGGTTAGCATGCCAGGTACGGCATGTGGACTATTCAGACATTTGTGGCACTCTAGGTACGGAGGCGTCACTGCGACACCCTAGGTACGGGGTTAGCACTCAGACATTTGTGGCTCTCTAGGTATGGAGACGTCACTATGACACCCTAGGTACGGGGTTAGCATTCAGACCACAGCGACGCCCTAGGTACGGGGTTAGCACGCCAGGTACGGCATGTGGATTATTCAGACATTTGTGGCTCTCTAGGTACGGAGACGTCACTGCGACACCCTAGGTATGGGGTTAGCATCCAGACAACCAACATCATCACTGCGGCACTCTAGGTACGGAGACGCAACTGCGACGCCCTAGGTATGGGGTTTAGCATTATCAACTCAGCACAACAGGCAGACCAAGTGACAGCTGGCGAGCCAGGTAAGTAAAAATGCATTGCACGTACTTTGATAGGATTGTCATTGTCACACACTGCACAAGTCCCATCAAAGTGGGGGCGACTGTAGGCATTGCATTTTTGCACATTAGCCCAATGATGAGTCTTGTATGGAGGCAACTACTTCTTTAGTCATGAAAGTCGCGGGAAACGGACGTTGGAAGGGTAAAGTTGGAAAATGGAATTTTTGTTGGATTTAACCTCGTTGCTTGGCTCCAGTTGTTTGTTGGACTTCCGTTTCAAAGCTTACCTAAGGCCCAAAACCCAAAACCAAACCCAAAATACCCAAGTCAAACCAAGTCAAACCAAAACCACACACCCAAGGAGAGTGATTCACGTCCATGCCCTCTTTATTTAGGTATATGCACATTTATCACATGCTAAAATCTTGTAAAATCCTTACCTAAATAAAAGAAATCAAATCAAATCCCTACCAAATCAAATCCAATCACAAATCCAAATTAGGAGATCCATTCCTTGTTAGAAACCAATTAGGAGATTCTTTCCTATTCAAATTAGGAAAGTCTTCTCTCTTTGCCTATAAAAAAGAGGCCTTCACCCCCCATTCAAGACCTAGCCCATACATCTCTCTCACATGCCTAAAGTACTCTCTTAATCCTCCATTACACGCCAAGGCATCCCCCTGAAGCCTCCATTGCCGCACCTTCAAGATCCAATAGCCTCCATTGCCGCACCCTCCCTCCATCAATCAACACCCTTCACGCCCAAGCCCTAAACTTAACCCTCCATTGCCGAGTTCCAGCCCCCATTCACAGCCCTAAAACACCCTCAAATAAACCTTATTCACAGCCCTAAATTCGCACTAAACACCCTCCAAACACAGCCCCATTCGCAGCCCCAAAACAGTCCCTGAAAATCCCCCACTGCACCTTGAACTGCCGCATCTTCACCTTCTGTTCTGGTCAGTTTTGGCTGCGACTTTAGCCAGCAAAACAGCCCTAAAATCACCTAGAAAACCCCTCAAAAATCTCCATAAAGTTTCCCTAAAAACTATTAAAAACGCAACCCCCTAAGCCACCAAAATCACTCAAAACAGTCCACTAAATCACCAAGACAGTGACCTGAAACGTAGCAGCGAAACAGCTGCGAAACGGACTTGAAACAGCAGCCCGAGCATCAAAGCAGCGAGGAAAGACATTGAGTAGACAAACTGGAAAAGCATCGGATCAATCTCCATTCCAACGGACATGTAACGCCCTTTCTTAGACGACAAAAGAGGTTAGACCTGAGGGCACCCTTTTTACTTATCTTCTTTATTTTTGTTTTATTTATTTTGATATATAATTGCATGAGAGTCGTTTGAGGCATGATGTGATTGTTGGATGAGCGGGATATGTGTTCCCTTTTGTGGTATATCGGATGGAACCCGGACGTAAATTCCATAGCTGATTCTGAATGGATGGTAGTATGGTCTGCACTCGGGATACAATGCCACGTACCACTTAAGATACACATATCTCGTCTCATCCAAATTTGTATTTGAGCATGTTATAGTCTTTAGGTTATTCGTTTATTATTTAAAGCATGGTATAATTTAGTTGTTATTTATTTGTTAAAGCATATTTAGGTTGTTCCTTATACATATTATTGGTTTATGATGTGTTAGGATAATGATTTATACATGTTGATTTAATGGTTCAATATGCTCGTTGTGTTACATTGCTTGGAATTATTTGGATAAAAGCATGTTAGATCTAAGTACCCTTTGAGCATGATTATTGAGTAGACTCGGTTGAAACAAAATTTTCACGTTCGTATGGCGTTTGTTAACGCGTTCGAACGGAAATGAAACAGAATACTCACGTTCGTGTGGCGTTTTTGAACGCATTCGAACAGAAATGAAATAGAATGCTCGCGTTCGTATGGCATTCGTGAACACGTTCGAACAGAAATAAGACCTGATGCATGATAAGGCAAAATACATGCGCGTTCGAGTTGCGTTCGTAAACGCGTTCGAACGGGAACAAACCTGATGCATGAAATGGGACGCAATACATAAATGACAAATAGTACAATGCGAGGCGCGGCGAAGCATTGTGGTAAAGGATTTTAATCCCTCCCCATAGGGGATCTTTCATTCCACTTACTAAGCCCATGCGCTTGATCGCATCATGCATACAAACATAAAGACAATTATATCAAACTAAGTATGCCCGATTGAACACATCTTACATCCAACCGGACACACATCAACCGGCACGGCAAAGCATCATGGTAAAGGGCTTTAACCCCTCCCCATAGGGGGTCTTTCATTTCACTTACTAAGCTCATGTGCTTGATTGAACCATGCATAAAAACATAAAGACAATCATATCAAACTAAGTATGCCCGATTGAACGTATCTTGTATTCAACCGGACACACATCAACCGGCGCGGCAAAGCATCGTGGTAAAGGGCTTTAACCCCTCCCCATAGGGGATCTTTCATTCCACTTACTAAGCCCATGCGCTCGATTGAATCATGCAGGAATAAGCAACATACAGAATTCAAGTGACGAGAAATAAATAAACCAAAGCAACACAAAACAAGAGAAGGTGCTGTTTACTCAAGTGGTACGTGGAGTTGTATCCCAAGTACAGACTGCACTACCGTCCATTCGGATTCGGCCACGGAATTTACGTCTGGGTTTCCATCCTATATACCACGAGAGGTGACACTATTTTATTCATCCGATACCCACAACATGCATCCACAAACGACTCTCATGCAAATAGAATTCGATAAAAAATGAATATAAACTAATGAGAAACGTACCCTCAGGTCTAACTTTTTAAATCACCTCTCGGATGTACGGTACACGATCGTCGGAAGGGTGGATGCTCCGCAACTCTTCTGGTTCACTGGTTCACTGCCCTCGTTCGTTGTCTTACTCTTTTGAGTCGTCGTTCTCCATCTTTTGCTGCTGCTTTTGACTCCAATTCGCTGCCGTTGCTACTGTTTTGCTGCTGTATTTTAGTTACTGTTTTTGGGATGTTTTGGCTACTATTTTGGGTGTGATTTTCGGTGATGTTATGGTGTGGTTCGGGGGGCTGTTTTGATGAGGTAAAGGGGCTGTTCGGGATGTATTTTGTTCAAGGCAATGAGGGTTCTTTGGTTTGTGATCTTTGGTTATTGAGAGTGAGGGAGAGTTGTGTCCATAAGCTTGGGTGTTTCTTGCGTGAATGAGCTAGGGGAAACGGGTTGGAAATTCTTTGCTTCTTTTCTTGTAATGGGCGTGCACTAGGGAGATTCCAGAGAGAGGGGTGGCTAGGTTAGGGGTTGTTTATATAGTGAAGGGTTAGGGCTTCACCTTGTCTCACAAGGAAGGGATTTGGTGCATTCAATGAGGATTTGATTTGGTGTTGGACAAGGAAAGCAAGGGATTTGATTTGGTTTAGATTAGGAAGGTTGAATATTTGATTGGCTTGGTTTAGGAATACAATATTTTTAGTTAGGAAGTTAATATATTTGATTGAGAATATAATTGGTTGATTGATTTTAATTAGGCATGCCATCTTTTTAATTTGGTATGTGATTTTTAGATTTGTTTTGATTTCACCATGTGTTAAATATGTGTTTTAAGTGGGCTTAGGCGTGTGGGCCAAGGTTTGGGCGATTTGGGCTTAATGTGAGGCTAGCAGCAAAACCAGAATTACCGACACCGTTCGAACGCTTCCTCGAACGCGGCACGAACGCCCGTAATCTGTTTGGCGTTCGAACGTATACACGAACGCAGCACGAATGAAAACAGTGAACCTTGTTTATTCTGAATTCCCCCTTTCGATGTCCGCTTCCCGTGACCTCCGTGACTTAAAAGGTAGTGTCTCCAAATGAGACTCATCATATGGACTTATGTGCAAAAATGCAGTGCCTACAATAAGCATCACTTCACTCAAAGTGATGTGACTTACATCACTTGATTGACTAGTGATTTGACGCTTGATGTGACTTGTGGGCCGCACTTGAATTCGAAATGCGAGTTGGCCCGCAAACACTCATGGGATCGGGTTCGATAATTCTGAATTAACAAATTTCCATTGCGACGTAATTAATCAAATTTAATTAAATATTATGCCTAGTAAAATTACTATTCACATGCTAGCGAATTAATTCTAAATTAACTTGTTTGCCCGAATTAAAATCTAATTTTATTCTGCGTCGAAATCCAATTTCATATAATATAGCGAATGAACGGGCCAAATTTTATCCAGGGGCAATTTCATTATTTTGCTTCAAGCCCAATACTGAACGCACCCCAAGCCTCTCCACATAAGACCCAGGTCCAAGCTTCTACCTCAAAGGAAGTCCCAAGGTTTGAAGTATATAGAGGCCCAAAGATTCACAAGCCCAGGCCCAGTGAAATACTACGTGCCCAAACCATAATCAAGGCTCACCCCACGCCAGTCCACATAATCATGCTCAGGCTCATAAACATCATTCATAACCCAATCCGTTCCATTCCGCCTACAACTGGAAAACACAGTAATTACACCTCATGAAGTCGACCGTTATCATGATCCACACAGACGAGCAATCAAAGGGCAATAAAAGCACACGTTACTGGAGCATGTAGAGGGAGGAAACAGGTCCATGAGGAAGGGGGACATTCAAGCTCTCAACACTCTCTCTATAGACTCAACACCTCCCACCTATCGACCTTTGTCTCTTCTCCTACAACTTTTACACCTCATTACCATCACTGACTTGGGCGTCGGAGTACCTAGATAACGGAATCACCAAGACACCGGTGGGTAGAAACCTTCCCTCGCTCATTCTACTACAACCTCTACTAACCTCTTTGTTTTGCAGGATCGCCAGTGCCACCTCACGAAATCTCGATTGTAGACGTCGGGCGAAATTATCGTCTACAGTTTGGTGCCCACCGTGGTGTTGGACAAAATGACCCATAACGTCACTATTTGTACAGATCACGGTGTTGTTGTACAAATTAACTATGTGACAAGGAAATTCCACTCTCATCATTTGTGATTAGATCACCATAAATGTATAAATGAAGAGAGGTCCATATGATTAGTTCCTGAATTGAGATGATATGAGACAGTATCAATCCCCGAAGGATTAATCATTAAATATCCCTAGCCGGAGTATTATCGAGACAGGACATCGATAATGCGGAATAGGCTAGTATTGCACTTGTGCGCGTTGTGAGGGCACAATGGCATAGTTCTCATATATATAAGTATTGGATACTTATGCAAGTGCGATAGGAGGTCGTGTTTCACCGATGGTACGGGAAACAGCTTCGCTCTGGATAGACCCCTCGGAATCCCATTGGTATTATGACTATGTGTCTATGGGAGGCCGAAATCAGGGTAGGTGTGTATGGTCTTAACCTGAGACTTACATCGCTAATACTTACGATAATCGATAGACTTTGGTCTTGGTGGTACAGGGCTTTAACCGGTTCTGCGTACACCACTTCTGGGTTTATCAGAGAGTCGTAGTGTATTGGGTGTGATGTCAAGACGGAAGTATCACTTCAGTCATATTGGAGATGATGTCACGCAGGATACGGTACTAGTGCTCTTAAGTGTTGCGCAACCATCAGGATATTGTGACCAGGTCATGAATATCCGATTATAGAGACTAGTTACCAGACATCCGACATGTGCTTCGGACGGGGCAGACACTTATCCAGCCCCAGCCCTAGCACGTGACTATCCGATACTGGGCCGATATACACACAATACTACGGTATACTACGCTACGCTTGACAGATCTATATATTCCTGTAAGAATATTTCTGGAGAATTGGGTAGGCATGGCGCTTTGCTAGAAGCCAACCTTGTCTTGTAAATCGGTATAAACGTAGTACGCGGTACTTACGTGTTCGGATAGTCGACGACCGTATTTACTGCAACATATCCGGAGATCTCATGGGTCGCTTCCTGAAGATTCACCGATGACGTATGACTCGCACTTTAATTAATCTGGATTAATTGGAAGAGAGAGAAAATTAATCTGGGATTAATTACGGAGATATTTTATCTCGGATAAAATATCGTTAAAGAGAGAGAACGATTAATTTGGAATTAATCGGTAAAATAATATATTCGATATATTAATCGAAATTGGATTTCGACGCGGAATAAAATTAGATTTTAATTCGGGCGAACGAATTAATTTAGAATTAATTCGTTAGCGACGTGAATAGTGAATTGCTAGGCGTAATCATTTAATTACGACGCGACCGAAAATTCGTTAATTTGGAATTAGCGAACCTGAGCCCGGGATTATTTGCGAGCGCATTCGCATTTCGAATTCGAGTGCGGCACGCAAGTCAAATCGAGCGTCAAATCGCAATCACATCAAGCGTCAAATCAAATGTCACTTTGAGTGATGTGACAAGTTGTCACTTGATTTGAGTGATTGATGTGGTATTGAAAAGCATTTATTGTTTTGCTTTTTGAATTTTTACTTTTTGGAAAGTAAAAAGAATTTGGTATTTGCCTTTTTGGAAAATATATAAACAAATTCATTTTTATTTTCTCTCTCTCCTGGACCCATTCGGTCTTCTCATTTCCCTCTTCTCCTTCACGGTTTTGGAGCCGTTTCCTTCCTTCTTGTTTCTGGATCTGCCGAACAAAATGAGAAGCAGATGTTTTGTGGCAAAATCAAGTGCTAGCACACACCATGGAGTGATACATAGGTGATAGGGAAACGAATTTGTGAGCTTGGAATCAATTTTGAGCTTGAAGCTTGGAGCTTCCATGGTGTTCATCAATGGCCGATTCTTGGAGAACAAACCAGTGAAACCGAGCAGCCACTGCATGAGGAAGCCACTGCCGAGCATGAAGGGAGCAGAAAACGCATCTTCTTCGTTGCATCTCAAACCGTTCAATGTGAGTTTGTTTCCGCCTTACTCTTGATGTGTTTCATACTCGTTTTTTATGCATGATTTATGATCCTTGGGACTTGATTGAAACTCAACAATGGTATCAGAGCTATTGTTGCATAAAACGAATTAGGGTTCTTGAGCAAAATTTGGGGCTTTTTGATTTAAGCATGATTTTGACAAATTGTTTGTTTAAGAATGCTTGTATATGATTAAATTAGAGTTATATGTAATCAATTTGAAGAAAAATTGATTGGATTGATTTTCCCCATTTGCTTAATGTTGGCCAAAACTTTAATTTGGGTAAACTCAATTTGAGCATCAAATGATTAAATTGTTTAGTATAGTATGCTTGAATGAGGTTGAATTGATGTTGTGCATAATCAATTTCATGAAATTTGGTTGGATCCATTTTTCCCCAAATTTGGGCATGACAAATTTGGGTAAACTTGATTTTGAGCATGTTTAATGAAATTGGATGATTTAGAATGCTTAAATGTTTTTAATTGATGATTGATTAGATCATTTGATGAAAAATGTTTGGAACAATTTTCCCCAATTTGCTTGTGATGGCCGAATTTGGCAAGTGCCCTATTGTCTTGGATTTTGATTTTTTTGTTCATTGGATGACTTGGAAATCATTTAGGGATGTTGAATTTATGTTTAATTGGGTTCAATTGGATTGAATTTGATTTGGGCATAATTTTTCCCCTTATGGCCGAGACACTTGAAGCATGAAATTGGGTTTGATTTTGATTTAATTATGTTGGACATGATTATTGATGTTAAGCATGATTAATTGGACAAATTTGATGTTTTGGAAACTTTGATTTGGGTAATTAATAATGCTATACACTTTAGGTAATTTAATTGGAAAATTTGGAATTTTTGGAATTAAATTATTGGCTTAAAATTGGATTTGGGCTTTCAAATTGTTATTATTGGTTTATTGGACTTTGTTGTACAAAGTTGGTTTAGGCCAAAATTGGTTGGATCCAATTAGGCCCAAAACCGCTTCCAAAAGGCCCAAATGCGACTAATGAACCTTTAACGTTTAATTGGGCCTAATGGGCCTAAATTAATTTATGGGCTTATGGGGTAACTCCCGGATTGGACTTTGGTTGCGGGTTTGACCCGAGTTGACCAAAAGTCCACGCCTCAAGAAATTAATTAAAAGCCCATTGGACTTTAATTAAATTAATATTGGATATTAATCGGGCTTTGAGACCCGTAACGATTAAATTTGGAATTTAAGTCGTAAAGGTTTATTTTATAAAGTGTAATATTTAATTTGGAATTAAATAATGAATTAGAATTAAATGCGTATTAAATTGGATTTAATATGTAATTTAATTTAATTCGTAGAAATCGTACTTTGAGTACGTGTTCGCAATACGAGTTTGACTCGAACAAAATCAAATCTTTGTTTGAACATTGGATGATCACTAATTATCAAGATTAATTAATTGGATTAGATTGATTGATAACATGCTTGTATGAATACATGGTTGTGATGTTTGAATAATGTATATCGGATGGATATTAGCCGGGTGGGGCGATTTTAGAAATTGTTGTAATAAATTTGATTTATTAATTGGACCTGCGTGTCCAGCCTTATCTCCTATTTCTTTGTATTCTCTTCTCACCTATTCCCCTCAATGTAAATGAGGTTTCTTTAGAAGTGTAGTGTAACGGGTAGAAGAAATATTTGTGCTAGCCGGAGAGAGAAAGTGAGAGATTTGATCTAGGATCAATGTGTAATATCCATCCGCATATCATTATTATTTTATCATATGCGCTTTATTATGTGTTTAGAATGCATGTTTAAGGGTGTATGATGATGAGACCTTAACAAAGATAATTAAAATTGGTAGCCAATTTGCACGCGAAAAACCCTCATTAAATATCATGCGTTTTTTCCTTCCATTGAGTGATTCTTACTCAAGATCCGAGATTGGCATGGGTTGTTGGCCAAAGTCAAGCCCTTGTCCGTCGAAGATGTGTTTTAATCACGAGCTTTGTTCCATATCGGTGTCGTGTCCAAGTTGTGGTTTGTTGGCCAAAGTCAAGACCACTTCTTGTCCATTGACATTGATTACGAAGCTTCCATGTCAATGGGTCCGCGCTTGACTGGGATCACTAGGTTTGTTGTGCCAAAGCCAAGGCCTAGTTGATTCAGAGGAAAAAGGTTAGGGTATACATTCGATGTATAGGCATATATATAAGATATATGTTTGGACTTGGATGTCCACCTACTGGATCTAGGAGTTGGATGAGATCCAATTGATCTTCGAGATCTACCTAGTTAATTATCATACAATTTGTTGGCCAAAGTCAAGATTGTGTGATATTTAACGGGATCCTAGCCCACTAGGAAACACGGTTTCCCGAGTACTCGACAGAGGGTTAGAGGCTCGACGAAAAATAGTGGGAGGCAAGAATTGAATTTGCAATATTCGTTCAATTACTCGCCATACGCGCTCATTCAAATTATTTCGTCGTTATATTAAATGTTAGTTGGACTAATATTTAAATTGTTGTTTTAATAAACAGTTGGACTGTATTATACTTGATTATATATAATTGGATTATATTAATCAATATATTTGAATTAATTAATTTCAGTTTACAGTTGATTTTATAATTGGATTATAGTAATCAATGTAATTGAGGTTAATTAATTTGGATTATATTTGATTATATAGTTGGACTATTATAATCATTATAATATATATAGTACCACTAATCGTTGATTAAATAGTTGGACTATTGTAATCAAGATAAAATTGAAAAGTTGGATATTTAAAATATAATCTGGGATTAAAATATTTTAAATGATTTAATTTTCAAATTGGGAATAAATAATAGGTTACTTTATTTGATAAAATAACTTATTATACCTTAAGCCCAAAATTAAGCAAAATAAGTAGAGCATAAAATCTTTGGAAGATTTGTGATGATGACTTTAATGCTTAATTTAATATACTTGTCATAAATCTAATTTTAGATTTAAGAAGTATTAAAATTGCAATTTATAATTCTTGGAGAATTAATTGACTATTCTAGAGGAGATAAAGTCAAAGTTTGCAATTGGGCATGTAGCACGAGGTGCACATCGTTTCGATATTCTAAGAACCCAAGGCTTGGCCTAAGGTTTCTGAAATATTGAAAGGATAATTGACATATCCCAAAGTGACTACCATTTGGATATGGCAGACACGAAGGAATTAAAGAAAGGGCGAGGCTCTAACTTTAAAAATTTTGTCTTAGTTATGTTCACAGCTAGTATTGAAATTAGATTTTAAATACTTAGTGTGGTACATAAAATATATGTATTGATGTTCAGAATCTGCTTTGAGCAGGATACTGACTTCAAGCTGAGATTGCTCTGCGAATCGGAAACGGGACGAAAGTCGCTGTTTCGACCGTAGATACCTAAGTTTAGGAACTACCCTTTGGGTATATACTTAAATTAGGAACTGTTATAATGTAACTAGTTTGACTAGAGACATTATCTCTATATCAGTGTTTAATCCGTTGCGGATAAAACCTTTATATTATAGAACACTAAGTGTTTTATTATATAAAGATGATACTGAGATAAATACATTAGATGTAAATAACAGAATTTATATTTTGAATATAAATAAAATCTCAAACATATAAAATGACAAATAAATAGCTCAAATTGATTTGATCAATAGAGACTTATTTGTGGCATTGTTGTCTAGGACACAATTTAACGAGACTCGTATATCCACACTTTTGAAGAGTGGGTACTAGGACTGATTTGACTATTCAAATAAGGTCTGCGAATCTAGTTTATTAGGTAAAGTACCTAAAATACTATTTACTTGGTAATAGTAAAAGGGCCACCGATCTGTTAGCCCTATTCATGGTGAAGTAAGTGGGCCCATATCTAGCTAGGCTAGATGTGAACATGAATATTTCGTGACCTTAAACGGATGTGGCATCACGTTATGGTTATGTGTTGCTTTTGAAGAACACAAATCGGAAACTTTTAGAGTTTCGACACGAAATAGACAAACAGATCGGCTATAGTATTATACCGCCACGGTAAGACCGTAATGGAAAATACTTAAGCAATAAGTTTCATATATACTTGAAAGAGTATAGTATTCTTTCAAATGAGGACTCCTCCCGGAACACGTCAAAGTGACGGTGTGTCCGAACGGATTAACCGAATCATGTTAGACATGATAAGGCTAATCACGAGTCGCTCTGAGCTACTATTTCCTTCAACGGATAAGTTTTAACAGTGCAATAACTTATTTAGAATAAGGTTCCATATAAATCTGTTTGACAGATGTCATATAGGATATGAACAGGGAAGAAACGAGGTTTCTCATTCCTGATAATTTGGGTATGCCAGGCATAACGTTTGGATGATACCAAACTAAGGACCCAAATTGGATAAGTGCCAATATAGGTTATCCTAAGGGAAACCATAAGTATAGTACTTATAAATCTCACATGAGAACAATGTGATTGTTGCTCACCATGCGGTTTTTCCTGAGAGGAATACCGATATGCAGTGGTCAGTGGGAGGATAGTGATACTCGATGAAAATCGGAGTAATACTGTTCAAGGCACGAAGTCCTAATGGAACACAAATAGTTCATCTATGATGAATCTATACCATTAATCTTCGAATACACAAGAACTCGTAGATCGGATAGAGTCAGAAACAACCTAGGGTATGGGTTTCTGATCTCACCTCATAAAGATGTTAATCTTTTAAGGTATACCAACTGACTACGTTGAGGAAGTGATACAAGGTATCGACTCCCTATTATGGCAAAGTGCCATGAATCCGAAATGGATTCCATGTATAACAACAATTTTGGATACTAGTTGTTGTACCACAAGGCATTGTGCCTATTGGTACTTTAAAGTCTTCAAGGAAGACATACATGAAGGCAACATACCAACGTACAAAGCTGGGCTTTTGACGAAAAGGTATCGTTATCAACATTGTGTTAATTACGACAACCTTTTACCTGTTGCCATGGTAAATCCATTTTGAAGATGCTTGTTGATAACTGCATATTTCATTTATGAAATGTGTCAGTTGCAGATCAAAATCGCTTTCCTGAAAAGGAAACCTTTTGGAGGATGCTTACAACATCCTGACGATTTTGTATAACCAACAAAAAGGTTTGCGGGTTATTCGATCCATGTTTGGATTAAATGCAAGCATAAGGTTCTTGGAACTGTCGTTTTGAAATAATCATAATGGTTTATGATTTGACTCAAAACGAAATAATTCTTGTGTATATAAGGAGGTTAGTGGGAGAGCGCACTGACAATGAAATTCCCATAAAGCAATTGGTGAAAGCTTGGCTTTCATAAGAAATTCTCCGTAGAATTCTGGGAAGTAACAACCTTTATTCAAGGAATAAAGATCTACTGGGATAGATTTGGAGTTGTTAACACTCTCTGGAAAATTGTACATTTAAAATGTACTTGTATTGGTGTCTCATACGCTTCGAGCATATGGAGTCACAATCGGGTCAATCCAAGTGATAGTCACTGGATTGAAGATTAAGAACATCTGTTAGTATCTGAGAGAACTAAAGATGTGTCTTAAACTATGGAGAAGGAGAACTTGAAGTGACTGGGATCACTGCTGCAAGTTTCCAAACAATTAAATACTACGGTACTATAAAGTTTGAATAACGGGACAGTAAGCTGGAAATATTCCGAGCAAGATAACTGTTGCCGAATAACAACAAATGCGGATTATTGCTGCAGCTGAGGCAGCAATAGAAGCCATTTGGATCGAAAATAAATCTAATTAGATTAGATATAGTTCTTTTAGCAGCTGAGCTAGGCGTCAGCACAGGCTAAGGAATTAAAGGTCTCATCGACGATCCAGATATATACTTCTATATCATCTGATTCGTTCGGATCATACATCGTGGCGATGTGATGATCGTATAAATCGCGTCAGAAGATAATTACGCAAATCCGCTGACGAAAACCTTCCTCACTCAGCAATTTGAGCGAACCGTACATAGTTCGGGTGTTAGACACTCGAGTGACTGGCTATGTGCCAAGTGGGAGATTGTTGGACAAAATGACCCATAGCGTCACTATTTGTACAGATCACGGTGTTGTTGTACAAATTAACTATGTGACAAGGAAATTGCACTCTCATCATTTGTGATTAGATCACCATAATGTATAAATGAAGAGAGGTCCATATGATTAGTTCCTGGATTGAGATGATATGAGACAGTATCAGTCCCCGAAGGATTAATCATTAAATATCCCTAGCCGGAGTATTATCGAGACAGGACATCGATAATGCGGAATAGGCTAGTATTGCACTTGTGCGCGTTGTGAGGGCACAACGGCATAGTTCTCATATATATAAGTATTGGATACTTATGCAAGTGCGATAGGAGGTCGTGTTTTCACCGATGGTACGGGAAACAGCTTCGCTCTGGATAGACCCCTCGGAATCCCATTGGTATTATGACTATGTGTCTATGGGAGGCCGAAATCAGGTAGGTGTGTATGGTCTTAACCTGAGACTTACATCGCTAATACTTACGATAATCGATAGACTTTGGTCTTGGTGGTACAGGGCTTTAACCGGTTCTGCGTACACCACTTCTGGTTTATCAGAGAGTCGTAGTGTATTGGGGTGTGATGTCAAGACGGAAGTATCACTTCAGTCATATTGGAGATGATGTCACGCAGGATACGGTACTAGTGCTCTTAAGTGTTGCGCAACCATCGGGATATTATGACCAGGTCATGAATATCCGATTATAGAGACTAGTTACCAGACATCCGACATGTGCTTCGGACGGGGCAGACACTTATCCAGCCCCAGCCCTAGCACGTGACTATCCGATACTGGGCCGATATACACAATACTACGGTATACTACGCTTGATACAGATCTATATATTCCTGTAAGAATATTTCTGGAGAATTGGGTAGGCATGGCGCTTTGCTAGAAGCCAACCTTGTCTTGTAAATCGGTATAAACGTAGTACGAGGTACTTACGTGTTCGGATAGTCCGACGACCGTATTTACTACTGCCAACATATCCGGAGATCTCATGGGTCGCTTCCTGAAGATTCACCGATGACGTATGACTCGCACTTTAATTAATCTGGGATTAATTGGAAGAGAGAGAAAATTAATCTGGGATTAATTACGGAGATATTTTATCTCGGATAAAATATCGTTAAAGAGAGAGAACGATTAATTTGGAATTAATCGATAAAATAATATATTCGATATATTAATCGAAATTGGATTTCGACGCGGAATTAAAATTAGATTTTAATTCGGGCGAACGAATTAATTTAGAATTAATTCGTTAGCGACGTGAATAGTGAATTGCTAGGCGTAATCATTTAATTACGACGCGACCGAAAATTCGTTAATTTGGAATTAACGAACCTGAGCCCGGGATTATTTGCGAGCGCATTCGCATTTCGAATTCGAGTGCGGCACGCAAGTCAAATCGAGCGTCAAATCGCAAATCACATCAAGCGTCAAATCAAATGTCACTTTGAGTGATGTGACAAGTTGTCACTTGATTTGAGTGATTGATGTGGTATTGAAAGCATTTATGTTTTTGCTTTTTGAATTTTACTTTTTGGAAGTAAAAGAATTTGGTATTTGCTTTTTGGGAAAAATAAAAAAACCTTCATTTTTCTTTTCTCTCTCTCCTGGACCACATTCGGTCTTCTCCTTTCCCTCTTCTCTCCTCTCACGGTTTGGCTCCGTTTCTTCTTCTTCTTCTCTTGTTCTGGCTCTGCCGAACAAAAGGAGAAGCAGATAACGTTTTGTGGCAAAAATCAGTGCTAGCACACACCATGGGTTATACAAGGTGATAGGGAAACGAATTTGTGAGCTTGGAATTAATTTTGGAGCTTGAAGCTTGGAGCTTCCATGGTGTTCATCAATGGCCGATTCTTGGAGAGACAAAAACCAGTGAAACCGAGCAGTCCCACTGTAAGGACGCCACTGCACGAGCGGCATGGGGAGGCAGAAAACACTCTTCTTCGTTGCATCTCAAACGTTCAATGTGAGTTATGTTTCCGCCTTACTCCTTTGATGTGTTCATACTCATTTTTTATGCATGATTTATGATCCTTGGGACTTGATTGAAACTCACACGTGGGGCTTCTAGTGATGTTTAGCATGCAAAGATCTCTCCATCTACGATCCTTCCAAACCCCCTACTCGGATCTCGCACACAATAGCAATACCATATCTCATGGTTACTCAATTAAGCCTCCTCCAAGAAAATTACATACATTAGGATTGTCATCTGGCCCATTGTTATGTTCTTAATAGGAAGTCCATTTGTTACAATCGACATATATGGACCGTCATTTGACCGTTTCTACACATTTTCTCCAGTCGACGTGAGTGTACCCCCATAATCCCCAACCATATTCCAATCAACCAATAAGTATTCTCTATAATTGAAATCTATTCAAGATGCTTGGGCGGATACCATCTCCTGATGGCATAGATAAAATTTCATTTCCTTCAGACTATGTAGGAGGATTGCCATCACTTCCATACTACAAGAAGAAGAGTTACCTTCTTCAGACGACGTTAAGAGGATTCCCATTTCCTCCAGAAGCTTAATGGATTGTCAATAATTTTAGACTCCATTCACCAGTCTCATGGACCAATATTAAAACAAACACGTCCCTTTCAATGAAACATTTTCCTTACCATTCACCTCATATGAGAAGCGATGTACTTGGCATAAGGATATTATCCCAGTCGACAATACCCAGATGAAGATTTGGCGAGGACATCCCGGTCAACATTGTCAGGTATGGCTGCACTTTTTAAGAACCTCTCAGTCGACATATAGTAAGGCATTAGACTTATAATTGGTGTTTAGTATGAAACTTGTCATGGTGTCCCAGTCAACAGTACAATCTAAAACTAGGTATTATTATGGATGGAACAGTCGACATTTGCAATGTCTGACATAGAACATGTTAGATCTTCCACTCGACATCGGTATTTTGTTCGGGTGTTTTTGTGTTTCTATAAAGGTCCCAAGATCAATAATAAGCATGAAATATGTGCGAATACAAATCGAAGAAGTTTCGGAATACTCACATCGATCGGTTGAGCGACGCTTTGACGAAAAAACTCCATTTCTGCTCCATGGATTGCTCACGGCAGTGGCAGTGAAGTGCTCACTGTTTCGGCCTTCAGTCAACAAGAAACCTAGCTCCAAGCTTCGTCATTTGATTCTCGGCTCATTGGTGGACTTCCCTATCACCTTCGTATGTCTCGTAAGTGTGCTAGCACTTGTGAAATTGCCACAAAATCCCACTCTTGGCTTCCCACTGCTCACGGTTTCTTGATTGAACCATTAAACTTTTGCCTCCTTGGGCGTGAAGAGAGAAAGAGATAAGGTGAGAGAGAGATTAAATGTGTAATGAATAAATTGATTTCCAAATAAATTAATAAACATATACCAAATTTTGAAAAAGCTTTCAAAAGTCAATAAAATTTGGCCATCAAGTTTTGGCATTAAATACTATCCACCTACTCACATCAATCCATCAATCAATTAATGGTCACATCACTCAAAGTGACATGATTTGACCCTTATGTGACGCTAATGCGACTAGCGATTTGACGCTTGATTTGACTTGCGTACCGCACTCGAATTCGAAATGCGAATGCGCTCACAAATAATCTCGGGCCCGGGTTCGCTAATTCCAAATTAACAAATTTTCCGTTGGGTCGTAATTAAATGATTACGCCTAGCGAAATCACTATTCACGTCGCTAACGAATTAATTATAAATTAACTCGTTCGCCCGAATTAAAATCTAATTTTAATTCCTCGTCGAAATCTAATTTCGTTAAATATATCAAATATATAATTAAACTGATTATTCCAATTAATTGTTATCTCTCTTAATGGATATTTTATCCCAGATAAAATATCTCCGCAATTAATCCTAGATTAATTTTCTCTCTTATCATTAATTAATCCCAGATTAATAAGTGTGCGAGTCATACGTCATCGGTGAATCTTTGGGAAGCGACCCATGAGATCCCCGGATATGTTGGCAGTAAATTTGGTCGTCGACTATCCAAACACGTAAGTACCAAACTACGTACGTGTATACCGATTTAACAAGACAAGGTTGGCCTCGAGCAAAGCGCCATGCCTACGCAATTCTCCGGAAATATCCTTACAGGAATATAAGATCTGTATCAGGCGTAGTATACGTAGTATTGCGTATTTCTGTCTAGTATCAGATGATCACGTGCTAGGCCTAAGGCTGGAATTGTGTCTGCCCAGTACGAAGCACATTTCGGATGTCTGGTGACTAGTCTCTATAATTGGATAAACCTGACCTTGTCATTTTATCCCGATAGCTGCAGTATTTAAGAGAACCAGTCCCGTATCCTACTTGACCATCATCTCCATATGACTGGAGTGACACTTCCATGTTGACATCACACCCAACACACTACGATTCTCAATATACCCAGCATTGGCGTACACAGAACCTGTTAAAGCCCTAGACGACCGCAACCAAAGTATATTGATTGTCGCAAGTATTAGCGGTGGTCAAGTCTCAGGTTAAGACCAAATACACCTACCCTGATTTTGGACTTCCATAGACACATAGTCATCTACCAATGGAATTCCGAGGGGGTCTATCTAGAGCGAAGATGTTTCCCGTACCATCGGTAAAACACAACCACCTAAGCTACTTAAGGGCAATAAGCGCGAGGCGTACTTTGCTTCGACATCTCAGATATCGAGGGCTGGGCCCAAGGCGACTGAAGGTGTGAAGAAGAAGAAGCATAAGAGAAAAGGCAAGGCCAAAGTCTCAAAGGCTTTCGGGAAGCCTAAGGATAAATCTCATGATGTTTACCTCCAGTGCGGCAAGCGGGGTCACTGGAAGCGTGACTTCCGCGAGTACAAGGCGCTCCAGAAGGAGATTAAAGCGGGCAAGGCACCGGCTTCAGGTATGTTTGTTATTGAAATAAACATTACTACTTCTAGTTTTAAAAATTGGATTTTTGATTCTGGTTGTGGTACTCACATATGTACTGATGTGCATGATCTACAGATTAGCAGGAGACTGGCCTCAGGGGAGATTGATCTACGCGTCGGAAATAGGGCACCAGTCGTCGTTTTAGCCGTTGGCATTTTTGTTTTAGAACTGCCCCCGGGGCATGTACTTGAACTTAATGACTGTTATTATATACCTAGTTTGACTAGGAATATTATTTCTGTATCTATGTTAACCCAATGTGGGTATACTTTTGTATTCAGGAACACTGAGTGTTTTGTGTATAAAAATGATCTAGAAATTTGCACTGTTGTTGCAAATAATGGTCTTTATATTTTGAATATAAATCAATCTCAAACATATAATATAACAAACAAAAGGCTTAAAATGAGTAACAAAGATGAAACTTATATGTGGCACTATCGTCTGGGACACATAAACAAGACTCGCATATCCACACTTTCGAAGAGTGGGTACTTGGACGGATTTGATCCAAATTCATATGACGTCTGCGAATCTTGCTTATTAGGCAAAATGCCTAAATCACCTTTTAGCGGTCAAGGTGAACGAGCCACTGAACTGTTAGCCCCCGTTCATAGTGACGTATGCGGGCCCATGTCTAGCCAGGCTAGAGGTGGATACAAATACTTTGTAACCTTTACGGATGATGCATCGCGTTATGGTTATGTGTATCTTATGAGACACAAGTCGGAAACTTTTGAGAAATTCAAAGAGTTTCGACACGAAGTTGAAAAATAGTCCGGCAAGAGTATAAAGACATTACGGTCGGACCGTGGTGGTGAATACTTAAGCAATGAGTTTCTAGATTAATTGAAAGAATATGGTATTCTTTCACAGTGGACTCCTCCTGGAACACCGCAATTAAATGGTGTGTCGGAACGGAGAAACCGAACTTTGTTGGACATGGTAAGGTCTATGATAAATCGCACTGAGCTACCTGTTTCGTTCTGGGGATATGCGTTAAACAGTGAAATTCTTATTTTGAATAAGGTTCCGTCAAAGTCTGTACAACAGACACCATATGAGATATGGACAGGAAAGAAACCGGGTTTCTCATTCCTGAAGATTTGGGGATGCTGGGCATACGTCAAATGTTTGGAAGGTACCAAACTTGAGCCCAAATCGGATAAATGCCTATTCATAGGATATCCTAGGGAAACCAAAGGATCTTAATTTTATCACCCACGAGAGAACAAAGTATTTGTTGTTCTACATGTGGTTTTCCTTGAAAAGGAATTCCTAAATGCAGTGGTTAGTGGGAGGAAAGTAGAACTCGATAAAAATCGGAGTGATACTGTTCCTGGCATAGAATCCTCAATGGAACAAGAATAGTCCATCCGGGATGAGACTGTACCACAATATTCTATTACACAAGGACCGCATAGGTCGGAGAGAGTCAGGAACAACCTGAGAGGTATGGGTTTCTGATCTCACCTCATGTAGATATTAATCTCATTGAGGATAATGAACCGTCTATGTATGAGGAAGCGATACAAGATATCGATTCCGCTTTATGGCAAGAAGCAATGAAGTTCGAAATGGATTCCATGTACACCAACCAAGTTTGGACACTGGTTGATGCACCAGAAGGCGTAAAGCCTTTTGGATGCAAATGGGTCTTCAAGAAGAAGACCGACATGGATGGCAACGTACAAATGTACAAAGCTAGGCTTGTAGCGAATGGGCATCGTCAACGACATGGTGTCGATTACGATGAAACTTTCTCACCCGTTGCCATGATTAAATCCATTCGGATAATGCTTGCTATTGCTGCATATTTCGATTTTGAGATATGTCAGATGGACGTTAAAACCATTTTCCTTAACGGAAACCTTTTGGAGGATGTTTATATGCAACAGCCTGATGGTTTTATCATCCCTAGACTTGCAAACAAGGTTTGTAAGTTAAATCGGTCCATTTATGGACTGAAGCAAGCATTGCGGTCATAGAACCAACGTTTTGATGAGATCATAAAAGAATATGATTTCATTCAAAACGAAGATGATCCTTGTGTATATAAGAAGGTTAGTGGGAGAGCACTAAATTTTATTGTCCTTTATGTTGACGATGTATTGCTTATAGGCAATGACATTCTCATGCTCACATCGGTGAAAGCTTGGCTTTCATTGAAATTCTCCATGAAATATCTGGGAGAAGCAGCCTTTATTATGGGAATAAAGATCTACCGGGATAGATCTAGAAAGCTGCTTGGACTCTCCCAGAGTACATACATTGACAAAGTGTTGAAGAGATTCAACATGGATCAGTCCAAGAAATGACTTTTGCCAGTGTCACATGGCGTATATCTATCTAAGGACATGTGTCCTAAAACTCAAGATGAGAGAGACAACATGAGTCAGATACCATTCGCCTCGGTAGTCGGATCGATCATATATGCCATGATATGTACACAACCTGATGTCTCCTATGCTTTGAGCATGTGTAGTCGCTATCAGGCCGATCCAGGTGAAGGTCACTGGATGGCGGTTAAGAATATCCTAAAGTATCTTAGACGAACTAAGGATGCTTTCTTAATCTATGGAGATGGAGAACTTGAGGTAACTAGGTATACTGATGCAAGTTTCCAAACCGACAAAGACGATTGCAAGTCGAAATCAGGGTATATATTTTGTTTGAATAACGGAGCAGTAAGCTGGAAATCTTCCAAGCAAGAGACTATTGCCGATTCAACAATTGAAGCGAAGTATATTGCTGCAGCTAAAGTAGCAAAAGAGGCAGTTTGGATCCGAAAATTCATAATTGGATTAAGAGTAGTTCTGTTAGCAGCTGAGCTTGTTCCATTGTATTGTGACAAAAACGGGGCTATAACACAGGCTAAGGAATCGCGGTCTTATCAATGATCTAAGCATGTTCTTCGACGTTTCCATCTGATTCGTGAGATCATACATCGTGGTGATGTGAAGGTCGAGAAGGTCGCATCAGATGACAACATTGCAGATCCGCTGACGAAAGCTATTCCTCAGCAAAATTTTGAGCGACACTTACATAGTTCAGGTGTTAGATGCTTGGGTGACTGGCTATAGGCCAAGTGGGAGATTGTTGGATAGTTAAGACCTATAACGTCACTGTTTGTAAAAGACATTGTGTTTTTGTACAAAATTAACTATGTTATAATGAAATTACCTTTTACCGTTTTGTAATTTATTTACTTTGATATATAATGGTAAAAGTTCTTATGATTAGTTTCGGATTGAGATGATATGAGACAATATCAATCCATAAAGGTTTAATCATTAAATATCCCTAGTCGTAGTATTATCGAGACTGGACATCGATAATGCGGAATAGACTAGTATTGCACTTGTGCGCGTTGTGAGGGCATAACGGCATAGTTCTCATATATTTAAGTATTGGATACTTATACAAGTGCGATATGAGGTTTTGTTTTACCGATGGTATGGAAAACAGCTTTGCTCTGGATAGACCCCGAGGAATCCCATTGGTAGTATGTATATGTGTCTATGGTAGTCCGCTTCAGGGTAGGTGTATTTTGTCTTAACCTGAGACTTGCATCGCTAGTACTTGCGACAATCGGTAAACTTTGCTTTTGGTCGTCCAGGGCTTTAACAGGTTATGTGTACGCCTCTTCTGGGTTTATTGAGAATCGTAGTGTATTGGATGTGGTCAAGACGGAAGTATCACTTCAGACATATGGATATGATGATCACGCAGGGATTCAGAACTGGTTCTCTATTGTGTTGCAACCATCGGGATAATATGACAAGGTATGATTATCCGATTCAAAGAGACTAGTTGGTTGATATCCGATATGTGCTTCGTACGGGGCAGACACTATTCCAGCCTCAGGCCTTGTACGTGACATCCGATACAAGATCGCGATACGTAATACTACAGTATACTACACCTAATATAGATCGTATATTCCAGTAAGAATATTCCTGGATAATTGGGTAGGCATGGTGCTTTGCTAGAAGCCAACCTTGTCTCGTAAATCGGAAAAAATGTAGTACTAGGTACGTACGTGTTCGGATAGTCCGATGACCGGATTTACTGCCAACATATCCAGGGATCTCTTGGGTCGCTTCCCGAAGATTCACCGATGATGTATGATTCGAACTTAATTAATCTGGGATTAATTGCGGAGAGACTTTATCTTGGATAAAGTACTATTTGAAGAGAGAGAAAGATTAATTTGGAATTAATCGACAAAATAATATATTCGATATATTAAACGAAATTGGATTTCGACGTGGAATTAAAATTAGATTTTAATTCGGGCAAACGAGTTAATTTAGAATTAATTCGTTGGCAATGTGAATAGTAATTTCGCTAGGCATAATTATTTAATTACATCACGACGGAAGTTCGTTAATTCGGAATTAGCGAAACCGAGCTCGGAAGTGTTTGGCGGTCCCACTCGTATTTTGAATTAAAGTGGGGCCCACAAGTCACATCGTGAGTCACATCACTTGTCATAAAGGTGATAGATGTCAAAGTCACATTTTGTGAGTGACATGCTGTCACTATTCATGATGGAAGTAGTTGTGGGCATTTAATGCCATTTTGGAGCCAAAAATTTACTTTGACTTTTGTAAAGCATATACCAAATTTTTGGGTAATTGTTTTTGTAATTGTTTTTAGAAAACAAAGAAACAAAACACATAAACTCTCTCCTCTCTCTTGCTAATGCCATGAGTCTCCATTAGTGAAAGGAAGTTGGATTTTTCTTTCATCTTTTGCTAGCACATCAAGAATCAAACAAGGTGATAGGGAAGCCAATCTTAGAGCTTGGATTTCCTTGAAAGCTTGGAGCTTGCTTCTTTCTCATCAACAAAAACAAAGGCTTGGCCGAATACATCTCAAAGGGAGAAGGAAAATTTTATTGAGCATCATATCCAATCCATTCATTGTAAGTGTGTTTTAGCCACTCTTCCTTGTGTATTCATTATATTTCATGGCTTAATATGATCTTGGGACATCAATAGAAACCAACACATACGTCATAGGTGAATCTTCGAGAAGCGACCCATAAGATCCCTGGATATGTTGGCAGTAAATCCGGTTATCGGACTATCCGAACACGTACGTACCTAGTACTACATTTTTACCGATTTACGAGACATGGTTGGCTTCTAGCAAAACATCGTGCCTACCCAATTCTCCAGAAATATTCTTAAAGGAATATTGTAATCTTTGTTAGGAGTAGTATACGATGTATTGTGTATTGCGATCCAGTATCGGATGTCACATGCTAGGCCTGGGGCTGGAATTATGTCTGCCCCGTACGAAGCACATATCAGATCTCTGGTAACTAGTCTCTATAATCAGATAACTATGACATTGTCATATTATCCCGATAGCTGCAGCATAAAAGAGTACCAGTTCCGTATCCTACGTGATCATCATCTCCACTATGACTGAAGTGATACTTCCGTCTCGACATCACACCCAATACACTACGATTCTCAGTATACCCAGAAGAGGCGTACACAAAACCTGTTAAAGCCCTGGACGACCAAAACCAAAGTATATTGATTGTCGCAAGTATTAGCGGTGCAAGTCTCAAGTTAAGACCAAATGCACCTACCCTAAAGCGGACTCCCATAGACACATAGACATACTACTAATAGGATTCTGCGAGGTCTATCCAGAGCGAAGCTGTTTCCGTACCATCGGTAAACACAACCTCCTATCACACTTGCATAAGTATCCAATACTTAAATATATGATAACTATGCTGTTATGCTCCCACAACACGTACAAGTGTAATACTAGTCTATTACGCATTATCGATGTCCAATCTCGACGACTAGGGATTATTTAATGATTAAACCTTTGTGGATTGATACTGTCTCATATCATCTCAATCTGGAACTAATCATAAGGACTTTTATCATTTATATATCTTGGTAATCCAATTACAAATGATAAAAGAGCAATTTCCTTTGTCACATAGTAATTTGTACAACAACACCATGATCTGTAAAAATAGTGATGCTATGGGTTATAATTGTCCAACAATCTCCCATTTGGCCTATAGCCAATCACTCAGGTGTCTTACACCTGAAATATGTACGGGTGGCTCAAACTTCTGCTGAGAAATAACATTCGTCAGCATATTTAAAAGGTTATCATCTGATACGATTTATTCGATCATCACATCGCCACGATGTATGATCTGACGAATCAGATGAAACCATTTGAAGTACATGTCGGATCGTTATTAAGACCATTAATTCTTTAGCCTATGCTGTAGCCTAGATCAGCTGCTAACATAACTATATCTAATCTAATTAGAATTATTTAGATCCAAAATGCTTCTTTTGCTGCATCAATTGTAGCAAAGTTCCGCTTTTGTTGTTTATTCGGCAACAGTATCTTGCTTGGAAGATTTCCAGCTCACTATTCCGTTATCAAACTATATGGTACCCTTATTAACGACTTACAGTCGTTTTAATAATCGGTTTGGAACTTGCAGCAGTGAACCTAGTCACTTCAAGTTCTCATTCTCCATAGTATAAGAAAACATCCCTATTTCTCTAAGATACTTAAGGATGTTCTTAACATCAATCTAGTGACCATCACCTAGATTAGCCTATTGTGACTCCATATACTCAAAGCATATGATACACCAGGTTACATACATTTCTTTCAATGTACGGTTACTCAGAGAGTGTTAAAAACTTTTAGATCTTACCCAGTAGATCCTTATTACTTGAATAAAGGTTGTTTCTTCCAAGTATTCTATGGAGAATTTTCATGAAAGCCAAGATTTCACCGATTATAATATGGAATGTCATTTCCAAGAAATGATATATCATCATTATATAGGACGATCATTTTCAGTGCGCTCTCACTAACCTCCTTATATATCACAAGAATCATATATGTTTTGAATTAAATCATATACCATTATGATCACATCAAAACGCTTGTTCCAAGAACGTAATGCTTGCTTCAATCCATAAATGGATTGATTTAACTCGCAAACCTTGTTTGCTTGTTTTGGTATGACAAAACCGTCGGGATGTTGACAAGCATGCTCCAAAAAGTTTCCGTTTAAGGAAAACGATTTTGACGTCCATGTACCATATTTCATGAATGAAATATGGAGCTTTAGCAAACATTATCTGAATGGATTTAATCTTGGCAACAGATAAAAGATTTCGTCATAATCAACACTATGTTGATGATGATACCCTTTCTGTACAAGCCTAGCAATGTACGTTGGTTTGTTTCCATCCATGTATGTCTTCCTTGAAGACTTATATAGTACCAATAGGCACAATGCCTTTTGGTACAACAACCAGTGTCCTAACATGGTTGGTATACATGGAATCCATTTCGGACTTCATGACACTTTGCCATAAAAAGGTAGTCGATACCTTATATCACTTCCTCATACGTAGTTAATTTCCTCAATAAGATTGACATCATTATGAGGTGAGATCAGAAACCCATACCTCCCAGGTCGTCTTCTGACTCTCTCCGACTAACGCAATTCTTGTGTATTCGAATATTGTGGCACAGTTTCATCCTAGATGAACTGTTTGTGTTCCATTAAGGAATGGGTGCCTGGAACAAGATTACTCTGATTTTCATCGAGTTTTACTTTCCTCCCACTTACCACTGCATATAGGTATTCCTCTTAGGAAAACCGCATGGAGAGCAACATTTAAATTGTTCTCTTATGAGTCGTATAATATTATACTTTGGTTTCCCTAGGATAACAATTTACATACAGACACTTATCCGATTTAGGTTTTAGTTAAGTATCATCCAAACGTATGCCTAGCATTCCCAAATATTTTAGATGAGAGAAAACCCAATTTCTTTCCTGTTCATATCTAATATGAATTATGTCTAACAGATTTTCATGGAACCTTATTCAAAATAAGTATTGCACTGTTTAATGCGTATCCCTTGAAGGAAAAATGGTTAGCTCAGAGTGACTCATGATTAACCTTACTATGTCCAACAAAGTTGGGTTTCTCAGTTCGGACACACCATCTGATTGAGGTGTTTGTTAGACATTA
>SKCR01010740.1:0-22166 GCA_019454045.1 Zanthoxylum bungeanum
CGAAATGCCCATAATATATGTATTTTCGTTTAACCGATTAAACGATTCGAATTAACTCAGTTAATCCGATGAAGTATTATGAATAATCTGTATTATTCATAACGCGTTGTCCAAGTGCTCAACGAGTACACTTCATATTGTGGGACTCTCTAAGTTTAGGTTTATCCGTCACGAAATCCAATTTCGTGTCCATAATTCACCCACTCATAAATTATAACGACCACAAATAATCTTTCTAAACTATGCAAGTTGAGGTCATTGCACACGTATAATCCCTCCATCACAGGCTATCGATATTATACCGGGGATATAGATAAGAACGTCAAATCCTTAAGGTATAATATAATCAACTTTTAAATTTACGATCTCTAATTAACACTCGAAACTCACTTCCGAAGTATACCACGACCATGGATTTACTATATCGTAAATACGTACATGATACCTATGCCCTGTACACAGGACTGATGAATTCTATCTGATACTCACAGGATATCATGAGCATCAGTCTACACCCAACGAACAGGCGGATGTCTGATCTAAATAGATCGGTGACGTGACTGCCATCGAAGTGTGGAGGATAACTCATATATCCACAATGGTATCTCAAGTTGAAGGACTACTATGCTACTCAACTCGAGAAGATTCCTATTGACGTTGGTGTACCATCTATTAGGAAATTTTTGATGAGTCGTTCAATGTTTATTAAATAAACACCTACATGTCTATACGAGTCTCCCGAGACTCATGGTTCATTGGGATAAACCATCAGACCAAGTAACGATATACGACATGTACTGATCTCAGCGGACTTTACTAACCGACCCATGTCAGTAAATCTTGACCAGGAACTTTATTTGATAATATACTTCTACTAGTGACACTTCCCAATGTCAATTACAAACTACTTTGTAACTGTGCACAAAATATATTATTGGGTCTTTGTCTAATATATATATATATATATATATTAAATCATATAGTTTCAATCTAATCGTAATTAGATCGAATATGTATATAAAAGCAAGAATAACTACCAAAAATAAGTAATATAAAGGAAAAATGAATTGTTCGTATTCATGAATCGGACATAAATATGATCCGAATTGGCACTCCGAGCACCAACCCTAACAGAGCATACATGATGATTTATGATATGCAACTTTAAAATCAACAATCTAATAAATGAATAACTGTATCGTTTATTACTTAAAATAAAATCATGTTTACATATTTTATTATGCTTTAGGACATATATCATAACAATCTCCCACTAGCACTAGAGAAAATGAGATATATCGCATAATCCTAGACCCTCTAGGTGACCTTTAAACACTTTAGCCATCAAGGTCTTTGTAAACGGATCGATCAAATTCTCTGCAGTACGCTATCTGCAACATCTCTCTAAAGAGATGATATTTCCTCTCTATATGCTTCCATCTCTTGTGGCTTTTTGGTTATTTAGAATTTACCATCGCACCATAATTATTTGCAATAAAATGTGAGTATTTTATCCATGTCTGGAACAACTTCCAGACCTCCAAAGAATTTATGGAGCCATACTTCTTCCTTAGCTACTTCACAAACTGCTACATACTCAGCCTCCATGGCGGAGTCTGCAATGCAAGAATACATTATACTCCTCCATACTATGGCTCTACCAACTAGGGTGAATACTGATTCAGATGTTGATTTCTCATAATCTACAATAGGGGTGAGCAAAATCGGTTTCGGTTCCGATTCCGCATGGAACCGGAACCTACCCGGAAAAAATCGGTTCCTAACTAAGTGGAACCAGAACCTACCCAATTAAATAGGGTACCATATTATTCGGTTCCAATTCGGTTCCGGTCCGATTTCGAATTACCCTATTTATAAAAGCCAAGGCAGTATAAAAGCCAAATCCGAAAACATAATTGTTACTTGTTAGACAGCAGAAATAGGCCATTGTTATTGATCCACTCTATCTGGTTTCCTTCAAACCCAGTATATATCTTGCCAATATATTGAGAACCAGCAGTGTAGGTTTTGAGCAAAAGAAGAAAACAAAAACACAAGGCCCTAGTGTATTCAAACAACCCCATAATTTATTGAACTGCAAAATTGGAACCAATATTACCAAATAAACACCACAGAATGTTTTAGGAGCTTACTTCAATTTACAACACAGTTCTATATGGTATATGCATATAGACAGAATGTTTTAGGAGCTTACTTCAATTTACAACATAATTCTTTTAATTCGGTTCCGGTTTCGGTAATTCTGGAACCGGACCGGACTAGTTAAAAATCGGTTCCTTCTATTTGGAATCGGAACCGGACCGGTTACAACCGGTTCCGATTCCAAACCCAGAAATTGGTCCGTTCCAACCGGTTCTGGGTAGAACCTAAACCGGTGCTGGGTAGAACCTAAATCGGTGCTCACCCTTAATCTACATTCGTCTGATAATCAGAATCTTTATATCCTCTAATGATCATATCCTCACCAGAATACACAAGCATAAAGTTTCTCATTCTCATAATATACTTGAGAATGTTTTTCACGGCTACCCAATGATCTAATCCTAGGTAAGTCTGAAACCTACTGACTACTCCCACTGCAAAGCAGATGTCCAGTCTTGTGCATACAATAGCATACATAAGACTATCAACTACTGAGACATATGAAGTCTGTCTCATTTCCTCAACTATTCGAGGTGTCTTATGAGACTGTTCATTTGAAAAATGAATTCCATATCGAAGAGGTAAATTACCTTTCTTGAAATTCAGCATCCAAAATCATACAACAATCTTGTCAATATATGATGCTTGAGACATAGATAACATCTGTCTCTTATGATCCCAAATAATCTGTATCCCAAGTACATAACTCATCTATCCTAAATATTTCATTTGTAATTGGTTAACTAGCCAGAATTTTACTTCCGATAATACTTTTACATCATTCTCAATAAGTAAAATATCATCAATGTATAATATGAGAAAATCACCTTACCGCAATGACACACTTGTATATACAAAGCTCATCGCGCTATGCTCAAAATCATAAGACTTGATCGTCACATCAAATATTAATTTTCAAGAACAAGATGCTTGCTTCAGTCCATAAATAGACCTTTTTAACTTGCAAACCTTTTTCTCTTGACCTTATGTAACAAATCTCTCTGGTTGTACAATATAGATGCTCTCATCAAGACTACCATTCAAGAATATTGTTTTGACGTCCATTTTCTATTTCTCATATTCATAATATATGACAATGGATGGAAGTGTACATATAGATTCAAGCATGGTTACTGGCGAGAAAATCTCCTCTAAGTCGATTTTCTCTTTCTGAGTATAACATTTGACCACTAACCTAGCTTTGAAGGTTTGTACCTTCCCATCTACTTATCTCTTCCTCTTATAGATCCACTTGCAACCTATAGGTTTTACCCCATCAGGTTAACCTACAAGATCATAGTTTGAGTTGAAGTACACAGACTCCATCTCGAGATTCATGGCTTTGAGCCATTCCTTTTTATCAGGATCATTCAATGCACTATAATAGCTCAATTGATCATCTACACCATTATTGGAGGTGATAATGTTTGCCTCTCCAATCCCTAAGTACCAATCAGGTTATCGCACAACCCTCCTACTGCATCTAGATGGTAGACTCTCCTGATATAATTGCATCTGACGGTCAGAAGTCGAATGTGCTATGTTATTGTAATTGTCAACAACTGTTATTGATAATGCATTGGTCTAACAAGAAAGTAACTTATCGAGTACCATTTTACTGCTAGGCTTGAATTCTCTCATATAAGTCCTCCTCAAAAAATACAAATAATTTGATCTTTTCTTAGACTATAAAAGAATCCACCCATAATGTCTTAAGGATAGCCTACAAATAGGTACACCCTAAACGTGGCTCCAAATTTATAGTCTTATTCTTCAGCATATGTGTTGGACACCCACTGTATGCATTGCATTTTCGCATGTGAAACCCGATGATGAGTCTCAGTTTGAGGCACTACCTTTTTAGCTAAGGATATTGCGGGAACGGAGGTCGGAAGGGGAGATTCGAAATAAGTACGTCATCAAGTCCATTTCACAAGCTCACTGTCTTCGTTAGTGCTGCGTTCGTTACTTTGTTCGAACGTCAGGCAGATTGCGGACGTTCGTGTAGCGTTCGAATTGGCGTTCGAATGGCATCAGTGTTTCTGGTTTTGCTGCTACCTCGCACCCCAGCCCAATTAGCTCCCCAAAGCCCATAAAAACATCCCAATTTAATTAAATTAAACATTGAATTAAATAAAATATTAAACCATTTACCAATTAAATAAAACATAAAATATAATCATACCTAATTAAGATAAATCACATATATTAACTTCCTAACTAAACAAATCACATACTAAATTAAAAAGATGTCATGCCTAATTAAAATCAATCATAACAAATTAAATATTTTGTATTCCTAATCTAGCCAAGATTTGTCCCCCCTCAATCTTTGACTTTCTTTGCTCAACACCAAATCAAATCCTCCCTTTAATGCACCAAATCCCTTCCTTGTGAGATAAGGTGAAGCCCTAACCCTTCTCTATATAAACAACCCCTAACCAAAGCCATCCCACTCCTAGTTCACGCCCATCACAAGAAATAAAAGAAGAAAAGAATTTCCAACCCCTAGTTCATACACATAACATACACACAACTCACACAACTCACAAGAGAAAAGGAAATAACCCCAAGCCTTCACATTAAAAGCACATTCACAAACCAATCAGCCCTACACGTCCATAAACCTCACAAATCTTCTCCACTCCATAACCGAAAATAGCAGCCCCCCTAAGCCTCCACACATTACCGAAAATTACACCCCCATAAACACCTTAGATCACCGAAAAACAGCAGCCCCAAAACAGTCCTTCAAGTACCGAAAATCACACCCCCATACAGTCCCTAAAAAAAACTTAAAAACAGTAATATAAAAACTGCATTCATAATCCTTAAAATAATCACACAAGACTGCACTAAGAACCCACACAAAGACTTGGAACAGTCCGTTAAAACATTAAAACAGGTGACCTGAACAGTGAGCAGCAAAACAGAGGCCGAACAGTAGCAGAACAGAGTTCAAACCGCAAGCAAAACAGCAAAGCAGTGAGCTTGGACGCTAAACCAGTGAACCGGAGAAGTTGAGGAGCTGTACCCTTCCGACGTCCGTGAAACGCAAGCCTGAAAGTTGGCAAAAAGGTTAGACCTGAGGGTATCTTTCACACTCGTTTCTTTTTGTACTATTTACTAAATATTGCTTGCGTGATTGTCATGTTGAAATACATGTTGTGGCCCTTGAGTAGATAAATATGCATGAATTATGAGATGTTGTATGTTGTGGCTGTGAAATAAAATGAGAGATGTGTCAACTCTCGCGGTATATCGGATGGAAACCCGGACATAAATTTCATAGCCGATTCCAAATGGACGGTAATATGATTTGTACTCGGGACACAACTCCACATATCACTTGAGTAAACGGCACCCTCTTTTGTCTTGTGTTGTTTTGGTTTATTTATTTTTCGTCACTTGAATTCTGTATGTTGCTTATTTATGCATGATTCAATCGAGCGCATGGGCTTAGTAAGTGGAATGAAAGATCCCGTATGGGGAGGGGTTAAAGCCCTTTACCACGATACTTTGCCGCCGCGCCGGTTGATGTGTGTTCGGTTGAATACAAGATACGTTCAATCGGGCATACTAAGTCTGATATTATTGTGTTTAATTCTTTGTATGCATGACTCAATCGAGCGCATGGGCTTAGTAAGTGGAATGAAAGATCCCTATGGGGAGGGGTTAAAGCCCTTTACCACGATGCTTGCCGCGCCGATTGATATGTGTTCGGTTGGATGTAAGATGTGTTCAATCGGGATACTTAGTTTGATATGATGTCTTTATGTTTTTATGCATGGTTCAATCAAGCGCATCGACTTTTTAGGTGGAATGAAGATCCCCTATGGGGAGGGGTTAAAGCTCTTTACCACGATGCTTTGCTGCGCCGGTTGATGTGTGTTCGGTTGGATGTAAGATGTGTTCAATCGGCCATACTTAGTTTGATGTATGTTGTCTTTATGTTTGTATGCATGATGCGATCGATCGCATGGGCTTCTTAGTAATGGCGTGAGAGGTCCTCTAATTGAAGATTTAAAATCCTTCACAAACGATGCTTCGCCGCGCCTCGCATTGTACATTTGCCATTTATGTATTGCGTCCCTTTAATGCATCAGGTCTGTTCCCGTTCGAACGTGTTTACGAAGCAACTCGAAGAACGGCGCATGCATTTTTGCCTTATCTGTTGGTTTCTATAATATGTCCCAAACAAAGATTAAGCATATGAAATACTATAATGAATATATATAAAAGACTTGAAGCATGGCGGAATCATACTTACAAAGCTATGTGATGAAGAAGATGATCAAATGGTGGAAGCTCCAAGTGTTGGAAGATTCGGCCAAGAGGAGGAAGAAGACTTGAAGCTCCAAGCTTTTGTATTCCAAGCTCTTTGATGGTTTCCCTATCACCTCTTTTGATCCCTTGCTTGTGCTAGCAAAAATGGAGAATAGAAGATCAAATCTTCCTTTGCCCTTCCATGGGAGTTCACGGCAATTGAAGAAATTTGAGAGAGAAAGAGTTTTGTGTTATTAATTTTGTTTTACCAAAAATCAATTTATATTTATGTCATAAAATTTATTAAATTAATAATAAATCTATGACACAAACCATGCAATGGCTTAGAGTGTCAAACACTCAAACTCCATGCAAAAACATTTGAGTGTAATGCACACTATCACCATGCAATGCCTTGAGTGTAATGCACACTATCACCATGCAATGCCTTATCAATTAAATAATGCATATAATGACAAGTGTCATGTGGGCCCCACACGTTTCCCAATGAAAGTGGGCCCACGTCCACTCACGCGTTCGGGTTCGATATTTCCGAAATACCGAGCTTACGTCGCGACGTTAATTAAACCGAATTTAAATAAATAATTGCGCCTGGCGAAATTATTATTTACGTCGCTAACGAATTAATTCTAAATTAACTCGTATGCCCGAATTAAAATCTAATTTAATTTCGCGTCGAAATCGAATTTCGATTATTATATCGAATACAATAATTTATCGATTAATTCCAAATTAATCGTTCTCTCTCTAAATTAGGCACTTTATCCGAGATAAAGTTTCTCCGTAATTAATCCAAGATTAATTAAGTTCGAATCAAATATCATAGGTGAATCTTCAGGAAGCGACCCAAGAGATCTCCGGATATTTTGGCAGTAAATACGGTCGTCGGATAATCCGAACACGTACGTACCTCGTACTACGTTCTTACCGATTCACAAGACAAGGTTGGCTTCTAGCAAAGCGCCATGCCTACCCAATTCTCCAGAAATATTCTTATAGGAATATAAGATCTGTATCAAGCGTAGTATACCGTAGTATTGCGTACATCGATCCAGTATCGGATGATCACATGTTAGGCCTGGGGCTGGAGATGTGTCTGCCCCGTACGAAACATATATCGGACATCAAGCAACTAGTCTCTTTAAATCGGACAATCCTGACCTGGTCATATTGTCCCGACGGTTGCAACCTTTTATAGAGTACTAGTTCTGTGCCTGCGTGATCATCACCTCCATATGTCTGAAGCGATACTTCCATCTGACATCACATCCAGTACACTACGATTCTCGATAAACCCAGAAGAGGTGTACACAGAACCGGTTAAGGTCCCCAACCACCAAAACCAAAGTTTACCGATTGTCGCAAGTACTAGCGATGTAAGTCTCAGGTTAAGACCATATACACCTACCCTGATGCGGCCTCCCATAGACACGCAGACATACTACCAATGGGATTCCGCGGGGTCTATCCAGAGCGAAGCTGTTTTCCGTACCATCGGTAAAACACAACCTCCTATCGCACTTGCATAAGTATCCAATACTTAAATATATGAGAACTATGCCGTTGTGCCCTCACAACGTGCACAAGCGCAATACTAGTCTATTCCGCATTATCGATGTCCGATCTCGATAATACTACGACTAGGGATATTTAATGATTAAACCTTTATGGATTGATACTGTCTCATATCATCTCAATCCAGTACTAATCATATGGACTTTCGCCATTTATATATCAAAGTAAATAACATTACAAAACGGCAAAAGGCAATTTCATTATCACATAGTTAATTTTGTACAATAATACAATATCATTTACAAACAGTGACGCTATGGGACATAATGTCTAACAATCTCCCACTTGGCCTATAGCCAGTCACTCAAGCATCTAATACCCGAACTATGTATGTGTCGTTCAAAAACTTGCTGAAGAACAGCCTTCGTCAGCGGATCTGCAATGTTATCATCTGATGTGACCTTCTCGACTTTTACATCGCCACGATGTATAATCTCCCGAATCAGATGGTAACGTCGAAGAACATGCTTGGACCGTTGATGAGACCTTGGTTCCTTAGCCTGCGCTATAGCCCCGTTATTGTCACAATACAATGGAACGGGCTCAGCTGCTAACGGAACTACTCCTAATCCGATTAGGAACTTTCGGATCCAAACTGCCTCCTTTGCTGCTTCAGATGCAGCGATGTACTCCGCTTCTGTTGTTGAATCGGCAACAGTATCTTGCTTGGAAGATTTCCAGCTCACTGCTCCGTTATTCAAACAAAAAATGTACCCGGATTGTGACTGTAGTCATCCTTGTCGGTTTGGAAACTTGCATCGGTATACCCAGATACCGCAAGTTCTCCACCTCCATAAATTAAGAAAGCATCCTTAGTTCGTTTAAGATACTTAAGGATATTCTTAACTGCTATCCAGTGACCTTCACCTGGATCGGCCTGATAGCGACTGCACATGCTCAAAGCATATGAGACATCAGGTCGTGTACATATCATGGCATACATGATCGATCCGACTGCCGAGGCGAACGGTATCCGACTCATGTTGTCTCTCTCTTCCTGAGTCTTAGGACACATGTCCTTAGACAGAGAGGTACCACGTACCATTGGAACCAATCCCCTCTTGGATTGTTCCATGTTGAATCGCTTCAACACTTTATCAATGTATGTACTCTGGGAGAGTCCAAGCAGCTTTCTAGATCTATCCCGGTAGATCTTTATTCCAAGAATAAAGGCTGCTTCTCCCAGATCTTTCATGGAGAATTTTAATGAAAGCCAAGCTTTCACCGACGTTAGCATGGGAATGTCATTGCCTATAAGCAATACGTCGTCGACATAAAGGACAATAAAAGTAAGTGCTCTCCCACTAACCTTCTTGTATACACAAGGGTCATCTGCGTTTTGCACGAAATCATATTCTTTTATGATCTCATCAAAACGCTGATTCCATGACCGTGATGCTTGCTTCAATCCATAAATGGATCGATTTAACTTACAAACCTTGTTTGCAAGTCTTGGCACGATAAAACCGTCAGGCTGTTGCATATAAACATCCTCCAAAAGGTTTCCGTTAAGGAAAGCGGTTTAACGTCCATCTGCCATATCTCGAAGTCGAAATATGCAGCTATTGCAAGCATTATCCGAATGGATTTAATCATGGCAACGGGTGAGAAGGTTTCGTCATAATCAATACCATATTGTTGACGATACCCCTTCGCTACAAGCCTAGCTTTGTACGTTTGTACGTTGCCATCCATGTCGGTCTTCTTCTTGAAGATCCATCTGCATCCAATAGGCTTTACGCCTTCTGGTGCATCAACCAGTGTCCAAACTTGGTTGGCGTACATGGAATCCATCTCGGACTTCATGGCTTCTTGCCATAAAGCGGAATCGATATTTTGTATCGCTTCCTCATACGTAGCCGGCTCATTATCCTCAATAAGATTAATATCTACATGAGGTGAGATCAGGAACCCATACCTCTCAGGTACTGTTCTGACTCTCTCCGACCTACGCGGTCCTTGTGTATGTGAAGTTTGTGGTACAGACTCATCCCGGACGGTCTGTTCTTGTTCCGTCGTTGATTCATTGCCAGGAACAGTATCACTACGATCTTCATCGAGTTCTACTTTCCTCCCACTTACCACTGCATTTATAAAATCCTTCTCAAGGAAAAATGCTTGTAGAGCAACAAATACTTTGTTCTCTTGTGGGTGATAGAAGTAATATCCTTTGGTTTCCCTAGGATATCCTACGAAAAGGCATTTATCAGATTTGGGTTCAAGTTTGGTACCTTCCAAACGTTTAACATATGCCCAGCATCCCCAAATCTTCAGGAAAGAGAAACCTGGTTTCCTTCCTGTCCATATCTCATATGGAGTCTGTTCAACAGACTTCGACGGTACCTTATTCAAAATAAGTATAGCACTGTTTAATGCGTATCCCCAGAAGGATATTGGTAGCTCAGTGCGACTCATCATTGACCTTACCATGTCCAACAAGGTGCGGTTTCTCCGTTCGGACACACCGTAATTGCGGTGTTCCAGGAGGAGTCCACTGTGAAAAAATACCATATTCTTTCAAGTAATCTTGAAACTCATAACTTAAGTATTCGCCACCACGGTCTGACCGTAATGTCTTAATACTCTTCCCTGTTTGTTTCTCCACTTCGTGTCGAAACTCTTTGAATTTCTCAAAAGTTTCCGACTTGTGTCTCATAAGATACACATAACCGTAACGAGATGCATCATCTGTAAAGGTTACGAAGTAGTGAAATCCACCTCTAGCCTGGCTAGACATGGGCCCGCATACGTCAGTATGAACGAGAGCCAACAGTTCTGTGGCACGTTCACCTTTACCGCTAAAAGGTGATTTAGGCATTTTGCCTAAAAGACAAGATTCGCAGACGTCATATGAATTGGGATCAAATTCGTCCAAGTACCCACTCTTTGAAAGTGTGGATATGCGAGTCTTGTTGATGTGTCCTAGACGACAATGCCACATATAAGCTTCATCTTTTAGATTACTCCTTTTGAGCCTTTTGTTTGTCATTTTAGGAGATTCATTTATATTCAAAATATAAAGACCGTTATTTGCAACAGCTGTGCAAATTTCTGCATCATTTTATATAAATAACACCCAGTGTTTCTGAATACAAAAGTGTAACCCTGCTGGGTTAACAAGGATACAGATATAATATTCCTAGTTAAACTAGGTACAAAATAACAGTTCAAAAGTTTAAGTACATGCCCTGAGGGCAGTTCTAAAACAAAAGTCCCTACGGCCAAAACAGCAACTGGTGTGTTCCGTTTCCGACCCGTAGATCCATCTCCCCTGACGCCAGCACCCTGCTATCATGCAGATCCTGCACATCAGTACAAATATGAGCACCACAACCAGAATCAAAAATCCAATTTTTAAAACTAGAAGTATTCATATTTATCTCAATAACAAACATACCAGAGGCGATAGCCTTGCCAGCCTTGATATCCTCCCTCTGCCCATTGCTCATTCGGCAGTCACGTTTCCAGTGACCCCTCTTGCCGCAGTTGAGGCAGATGTCGCGAGATTTGTCCTTTGGCTTCCTAGAAGCCACTGTCAACTTGCCTTTGCCCTTCTTCTTGAACTTCTTCTTCCTCGCACCTCCAATTGCCTTGGGGCCACCCTTTGGCGCATGAGAGGTCGATGCATAATGCGCCTCGCGCTTGCTCCCCTTTAGGAGTTCCCTTTCGGACTCCTTCAGCACGGACAACAACTCTCCAAGAGTGTCGTCAGTATCCATCAACTTATAGTTGATGATGATTTGTTTCCAAGTATCGGGCAGCGATTGTAATATCATATCAATCGTCAGCTCTGCCTCCAAGACAATGCCCATATTGGCTAACTCATCTATGTCAGCGATCATTTGAGTCCCGTGGGCCTCAACTGATGCGCCGTCTGTCATCCGGGAGCGGAAGAGTTTCCTTACTAGCTCGTACCTCTTCATCCGCTTATTGGTGCGGTGAAGATCACGCAATCTTGCCATCATGTTATAGGGATCCAAGTCCCTATTCTGGCGTCTGAAATGCTGGGTCATTGCAGCTAGCATAACTGACTGAGCTTGGTCACAATCATCACTATGAGTTTTCCATAACTCTAGCTCCAGTGGCTCAGTGGGTTTAGGCGGGAGAGGTCTCTGAATAGTATACAGTACCCTCTCAGCCCCAAGCACTATCTTGAGGTTCATTTCCCAGTCGGCAAAGTTTGTCCCTTTGAAGACATTATCGCCCATGATTATGTCGCGGATATTACCTTTGCCAATCATCTTGACAACTATAGTCCAACTATAAAGTCAACGATGTTATGGGTACAGTCAAACTGTTACAAGTAAAATAACAATATATTAGTCCAACTAATTTTTAAAATATTGACGAAATAATTTTGAAAGATGCGTAAGGCTAAATATCTGAACGAAATTGCAAATTCAATAATAGCCTCCCACTATTTTCTTCAAGTCTCTAACCCTCTGTAGAGAACTCGGGAAATCGAATTTCCTAGTGGGCTAGGATCCCGTTAAATAACACACAACCTTGACTTTGGCCAATAAAAATTGTATGCTATTTAACTTAGGTAGATCTCCATGATCAATTGGATCTCATCCAATTCCTAGATCCGGTTAGGTGGACATCCAAGTCCGAAACATATGTATAATGTCAATGTATCCAATACATTTTCCTAACCCTATCCTGAATCATCTAGGCCTTGGCTTTGGCCAAAAACAAACCTAATGATTCCAGTTAAGCGGGACCCATTGACGAGGAAAGTTTCGTAATCAATGTCATTGGACAAAAAGTGATCTTGACTTTGGCCAATAAAAATCACGATTTGGACAAGACACCGATATGCAACAAAACTCTCATGATTCAAGTACATCCTTGATTGACAAAGGTCTTGACTTTGGTCAAAAACAAACCAATGCCAACTTCGGATCTTGAACAAGAACCATTCAATGGAAGGATATTCGCTTAATATAAATTGAGGGATTTTCGCGTAATTGGCAACCAATTTATTTATCTTTGTTAGGTCTCATCATCATACACCCTTAAGCATGCTTCTAAAACATCATAAAGCGCGTAAAGTAAATTAATAGTGATATGCGGATGGATATATAAACAACTTGTTCCTAGAACAAATCACTCCCTTTCCTCTCCCCGCTAGCACTATTCTACTTCTACCCAATTACATAATACAATAAGAGAAACCTCATTTACATTGAGGGGAATTAGGTGAGAAGAGAATACAAAGAGATAAAGAGATAAGGCTGGACACGCAGGTCCAATTTATAAATTCCAAATTTACAATAATTTCTAAAATTACCCTTTCCCTTCTAATATCCATCCGATATACACTATTCATTCATCACATACATATATATTCAAACAAGACATGCTTTTACAACCAATCTAATCCAATTAATTAGTCTTTGTTTAAGTGATCATCCAATGTTCAAACAACGGTTTGATTTTGCGCGAGTCCAACTCGATTGAGAATAAGTACATAAGGTACGAATTCGCGAATTATATCGAACTACTTATTAAATCTGATTTAATTCGTATTCAATACTAATTCAATTATTTAATTCCAAATTAAATGTTTACACTTTTAATGTGCTTTAAAGACTTAGATTCTAAATCTAATTCTATTGGGTCTCAAAGCCCAACTAACATCCAATGTTTAATTTAATTCAAGTCAAATGGGCTTTCAATTGATTTATTAAGGCTTGGGCTTTGGTCAATGTGGGTCAAACCCAATTACCAAGCCCAAATAAGGAATCACCCTTAAATGCCATAAAACCAATTTTAAGCCCATAAGGCCCAATTAAATTATTAAAGCCCATTATATTATATTTGGACTTAATGGAGTGATTTAGGCCCAAATTGGATCCAATCCTTTTGGCCCAAATCTACTTGGTCCAACCAAGCCCATTATGCCCAAATACAATATTAAAAGCCCAATTCACCAATTAAGCCCATTAATTAAATTTTAATATTCCAAACATTAAAGTCCAATTAATTAAAGTGTAATACCAAGATTAATACATTAAACCAAATATTTCAAAAATACCCATTTAATTTATTAATCATGTATTTTCAAAATAAATGTCCAACATTAATTTTAACAAAAAATCAACTCCATTCATGTCCTTGTAGATTCGGCCAAGGTGAGTTTTTTGTGTCGATTTGTTTTTCAATCCGATTGAATTACTAATCTACGTCCCGTATACGTTCTAAGTCATCCAATGATCTTAAACACAAAAAATTCCAATACATCAAATGTAACATACCATTCGGCCAAGGTCAAAATTTTGGGGAAAAATCATCCAATGCATTTTTTCATAAAATTGATTTCATATAATGTCATTTAACATACATATAAGCATACTCATTCATCAAATTTCACAAGAACATGCTTCAATCAATTTTACCCAAATTTTAACCTAAAGTATTTCATGCTTAAACCTAGCTCAATGATACCATTGTTGGTTTCTATAATATGTCCCAAACAAAGATTAAGCATATGAAATACTATAAATGAATATATATATAAAAGACTTGAAGCATGGCGGAATCATACTTACAAAGCTATGTGATGAAGAAGATGATCAAATGGTGGAAGCTCCAAGTGTGGAAGATTCGGCCAAGAGGAGGAAGAAGACTGAAGCTCCAAGCTTTTGTATTCCAAGCTCTTTGATGGTTTCCCTATCACCTCTTTTGATCCCTTGCTTGTGCTAGCAAAAATGGAGAATAGAAGATCAAATCTTCCTTTGCCCTTCCATGGAGTTCACGGCAATGTGAAGAAATTGAGAGAGAAGAGGTTTTGTGTTATTAATTTTGTTACAAAAAAAATCAATTTATATTTATGTCAAAAATTTATTAAATTAATAATAAATCTATGACACAAACCATGCAATGGCTTAGAGTGTCAAACACTCAAACTCCATGCAAAACATTTGAGTGTAATGCACACTATCACCATGCAATGCCAGTGTATGACACTATCAATGCCTTATCAATAAATAATGCATATAATGACAAGTGTCATGTGGGCCCCACACGTTTCCAATGAAAGTGGGCCCACGTCCACTCACGCGTTCGGGTTCGATATTTCCGAAATACCGAGCTTACGTCGCGACGTTAATTAAACCGAATTTAAATAAATAATTGCGCCTGGCGAAATTATTATTTACGTCGCTAACGAATTAATTCTAAATTAACTCGTATGCCCGAATTAAAATCTAATTTAATTTCGCGTCGAAATCGAATTTCGATTATTATATCGAATATAATAATTTATCGATTAATTCCAAATTAATCGTTCTCTCTCTAATTAAGGCACTTTATCCAAGATAAAGTTTCTCCGCAATTAATCCAAGATTAATTAAGTTCGAATCAAATATCATAGGTGAATCTTCAGGAAGCGACCCAAGAGATCTCCGGATATTTTGGCAGTAAATACGGTCGTCGGATAATCCGAACACGTACGTACCTCGTACTACGTTCTTACCGATTCACAAGACAAGGTTGGCTTCTAGCAAAGCGCCATGCCTACCCAATTCTCCAGAAATATTCTTATAGGAATATAAGATCTATATCAAGCGTAGTATACCGTAGTATTGCGTACATCGATCCAGTATCGGATGATCACATGTTAGGCCTGGGGCTGGAGATGTGTCTGCCCCGTACGAAACATATATCGGACATCAAGCAACTAGTCTCTTTAAATCGGACAATCCTGACCTGGTCATATTGTCCCGACGGTTGCAACCTTTTATAGAGTACTAGTTCTGTGTCCTGCGTGATCATCACCTCCATATGTCTGAAGCGATACTTCCATCTCGACATCACATCCAGTACACTACGATTCTCGATAAACCCAGAAGAGGTGTACACAGAACCGGTTAAGGTCCCCAACCACCAAAACCAAAGTTTACCGATTGTCGCAAGTACTAGCGATGTAAGTCTCAGGTTAAGACCATATACACCTACCCTGATGCGGCCTCCCATAGACACGCAGACATACTACCAATGGGATTCCGCGGGGTCTATCCAGAGCGAAGCTGTTTTCCGTACCATCGGTTAAAACACAACCTCCTATCGCACTTGCATAAGTATCCAATACTTAAATATATGAGAACTATGCCGTTGTGCCCTCACAACGTGCACAAGCGCAATACTAGTCTATTCCGCATTATCGATGTCCGATCTCGATAATACTCCGACTAGGGATATTTAATGATTAAACCTTTATGGATTGATACTGTCTCATATCATCTCAATCCGGTACTAATCATATGGACTTTCGCCATTTATATATCAAAGTAAATAAATATTACAAAACGGCAAAAGGCAATTTCATTATCACATAGTTAATTTTGTACAATAATACAATATCATTTACAAACAGTGACGCTATGGGACATAATGTCTAACATTATCAGCATCAGGTCTCATCTATGTTATTCGAACGCGTTCACAAAACCACCATACGACGTGGGTATTCTGTTTCATTCAGTTCGAACGCGTTCACAACGCCATACGAACGTGAGCATTCTGTCATTATCCAGTTCGAACGCGTTTACGAAGTACTCGAACGAGAACCTTCTGGTTACCGTTCGAATGCGTCTACGAACGCTGCAAGAACGCCCACGTGGTAGGTAAACGATCCTCTTGCATCACATTACGACATGTCCATCTTAGCACATAGTTCCTTTTTTACGCTATGCATCGTATTACCTCTCTAGTTGTCTATTTCTTTTAATGGGCTTAAATATATTTTATTAATATGCATGCTAGTAAGAATGCTATTGTTTGCGCTTATGTGTCCACCAATGCGTTCATTTTCCGTATGATAAACCTTATGTGTTGCAAATTGAGACATAGATACATGCAAATAGGCTATGCAAATCGAATATTGTGTACATATAAATTTAGATGAACTTGTTGATGTTTATGTATGTGGATTTAGAAGCATGATATTCTTAGAAATAAGGTTACTAAGCCTGATTAATTTCATTATAATCCTTTCATTACAAGTGGCATGAGTAAGGGACCATTCTGAACCCAACGGTTTGAGGTCTTCCCTTGCGAGGGGTGAGTGCGGCCTTAAATCTTTGTCCCGGTTCACACCGGGTGGCGACTCCATTATTCTCCGGTTTAGTCCCCCGTGGCTATTCAGTACTCCCGACCGGGCCGCGAGCCCGGGACAGCATGCGTCGTCCAGTTTCTGTGTTCCCACAGTCTGGCGACTCCACTGGGGATAGAGAATCGGCCCCAAAATATTGTCTTGTGATGTTTGGATTTATGTTTTAATTGACCGTGTCTATAGTGGATAAAGTGAGGGTTTAATCAAAGGCATTTTGAGGCTAGGTAATGGTTTGGTGTCTTCCTTCATTCACTACCTTTCTAGAAGGAAAAGTTGTGAAGGCACCTAAATAGCCATCTACTCGTAGCCTATTGTGATGGACTAATTTGGAGGACTCGTTGTTTATTCCTGACACCAAGCGATAAGAGTCTAAGAGGCTTGGGTATTTAAGTGAGCCTCGCTCCACCATCCCTCTGGGGAATCTACAACGGGAAATCCATTTGACAGTTCGTCACACACCATAGCTCATTGGCACGTACCTTAGTGTATAAAAAAGGGTGCGCTCACTTGGTTGCTCGAACCCTTGAGTGGGGAGACCTAGTTGTGGGCCATCCTTCGCCGGTGAGAACCTTTGTCTATACTCTTGCTAACCCACCCATAGACCGGGTTGGCTAAAGTAACAATTATTTCCTTGAATATGTGCTTGTGGACCATCCTCATTTGGATGCAGTTGGACTATTGTCAGAAATGCGGGCTTGTTGGGCCATTTAAACTGGGGCAAGTTCGCACCTTATGACTTTAGGCCAAAAGCTTCTGAAATGTTGATAGGCCATTATGTAGAAATTATTATGTCATGTTTGCATCATCTTTATTCTATGCTTGTGTTTGGGAACATCGTCGTTTGGATCCATTTGGACCATTTTTCATGGGATATGGGCTTGTTGGGCCATTTAAACTGGGACAAGAACGTATTTCATGACTATTGGGCCAAAGGCTTCTAAGCGATTGATGGGCCACTTTGTGATTATGTTCGGAATGTTACCATTTGGATTTAGTCGGGCACTTTGTCATGAGATGTGAACTCATTGGGCCATTTAAACTGGGATGGGTTCACTCCTATGACAATTAGCCCGAAAGATTCTAAAATGATAACAGGCCTATTTGTTTAAGAGTTATAATTGATTTAGTATGTTATATATGTTACATGCATCTCATGCACCTCATACATACATATATCATGTTAACACCATCTATGTCTCAAAAAGACATCATAGATACCGTTTGGGTTAGCGAAGGGACAAGACTCACTAAAAGAACAAGTATGAGTGAATCCGATAATGAGGTGTCCCGTATGGATCAGTTAGAGAACGGTCTCGCCAAGATCACTGAACAGTTGCAGGCTTTGACTACTGCTATGGCTGGTATAGCTGGGTCTCGTGCCGGGGTTAATTATAGAGATGTGAGGCAAGAGGAATCTCCGAACAGATTGGGGGATGATAACCCCTCTTTTGATGATGATATGGCAGAGTATGCAGCATGCAGAGTATCTGGGTCTCAGGCAGAGTTACAGAAACTTCGGGATCAGGTTGAGTCGATTACCCGCAAGATGAGGGGTAAGAATGAGGATCTGCTGGATTATGACACACTGACTTTCGAGGAACAGTTGCCGGCACAGTTCAAGATGTCTGATATGGCTAAGTTTAACGGGAATGGGGATCCAAGGGTGCATCTCCGATAGTTTGTATCAGTCATGAGTTCAGTTGGCCTGTCTCAGCGCCAAGTGCAGAAAATGTTTGGAATGACGCTCGAGGGAGCTCCCGTGGTGTGGTACCAACAGTTTGGAGAAGAAAGTGAAGGAAGATTGGAAGGAGTTGGCTGATGCTTTCCTGAAGCAGTATGTCACTGACTTAGAGATCGATCTGTCACTCCGTGATCTGGAAAATGTTAAGCAGAAAGCGGAGGAGAGTTTTAAGGAGTATGTGGACCGGTGGAGGGGTCAGTTATTGAAAATGCAGACTAGGCCTTCGGAGAAGGATCAGATTAAGATGATTATCAAGGGCACCAAGCCCTCCATTTACAGCAAGTTGAGGAGGATGACCTCCATGATTGCAGACTTTCGGCAGTTGAGGGAAACTGTCATGGATATTGAGGAAGAAGAGGCCGAGAATAGAAAATTCTATGGTCTGAACAGGAGGCCCATTGGGGGAATCATCGGGAGCAAAGCCCGTTTCTGCTGAGATTGCCGCTATCCGGAACCGAAAATTTTCCAACTTGGGAAGCCCCCTATCCAAGGTGCTAGAGAAACTGAAGAGGCAAGGGCTCTTAAAACCCTTGGAAGCCAAACCATTACCCAATCCCCTACCATCACATTATAACCTAAGCCTTTACTGTCACTTTCACCAACAAAAGGGCCATGACACTGACAATTGCGCCCGACTCCGCCATGAAATCCAAGACCTGATAGACTCCAAGAAAAACCTGACCCAGAAACAGAACAGCCTGACACACACCAGAAACCCCTTACCCAATTACCGTGCCGTACCACCACTAGCCTATATGATCAATTCTGGCCTCCCAGAAGACCTTGTCCTAAAATCCTTCCACCCTCAAGCCTTTTGCCTTGGAATCTGGGATAGTACTAGTGAAGATGAGGCAGAGCAGGGGAAAAGCTTTTGGCTTGATTTCTCTAGCAGTGATGAGGAAGAAGTAAGGGGAATGACGCGTAGACAGATGGTAGGGAAGTGGTTGAGACTGCAGAAAATACTGAGGGGATATAATGTTGAAGCAATTGAGGAAGACTAGAGCACAAGTGAGTATCTGGGAACTGTTATGTGCTTCTCGAGAGCATAGGCAGGCCATGGTTGAGGCCTTGAGCAAAATTATGGTACCGGAAGACGCCAACCCTGCAATGTTTGTTGGGTCAGTTCAGAAAGAAGCTTTGCAGATATCTTTTTCTGAGGATGAACTCCCGCCGGAAGGGAGAAATCATAATAGGCCTCTATTTATCAGGGCCGAAGTGAGGGGCAAGAAAACTTCATGTGTGATGGTGGATGACGGTTCGTCCATCAATGGTGCCCGTTGAAAATTCTGGCAAAATTGGGTATGAAAGCAACAAACTTGGACCCCTCCAGTATGACTATTAAGGCTTATGATGACAGTAAAAGGGGAGTTGAAGGTACCTTTGTGGCTATGGTCAAGGTAGGCCTATTGAAGATGAAGTCGAGTTTACAGTGCTGGACATCCCAGCCACTTTTGCCTTATTGTGGGAAGGCCTTGGTTTCACAAACTTGGGGGCGTGCCTTCCACTTTACATCAGATGATCAAGTTCCCGTATGAGGGAGAAGTTGTTACTATCCGGGCTAAGGTAGATAATGCCGTGGCTGCCTTGGAGATACAACCTTTCACAAGGTTTCAGTGTCAGCTACTTTTGACGAATGGGTGGATCCTAGGGTGGCTAGGATCATGAAGAAAATGAAGTTTGAACAGGGAATGAAGGTTCAAAGTTGCCAGATTTCAGAGGACAGACCACTCGGAAAGGTTTGGGTATAAGTCTGATGAAGAAAAGCCAGAGGTCAAGAAAAAGGGCCGAAACTGATGGAATGTTTTGTGAAAGCTTCATGATATCAAGGGGAGCCAGAACCTGTGGAAGTTAATGGGATTGTGGTACCTGGATTGGAGATCTTCCAGGATTTGTTGGGTGAGAAACCGCTGATTAAAGAAGCTGTGGAAGCAGAGAATTGGGAAGAAGAGTTGATGAAGTTGGAGACCTCTGGGAGAGGATGAAAAGCCTGAGGAAGACCTGATTGCAGGGGAAGAGGTGTCTATAGATGATGAAGACATTTACCTTCCTGATTTGTTTGAATGTACTTCTCGCATTATCCAATAATAAAGACATTTCTTTTGCTTACTTGCCTGAGTCATTTCCATTTACTCTGCACGAATCAAGCATATTTGATATCAGTTCGGCCCGAACTACTGCATTTAACTTGGGTACACTTGAGAACCCCAAGGAAATTCTGATTGCAAGTGAAGTTACCCCTGAAGAGAGGGAGAAACTAGAAGAAGTGTTGGTCAGATATGCCAAAGTATTTGCTTGGTCCTATGAGGACATGTCTGGGGTAGACAGAAATATTGCCCAGCACACAATACCAACTTATCCGAATGGAGACCAGTAAAACAGAAACTCCGACGGATGACACCAAAATGGGCTGAGAAAGTCAGAGATGAAGTTAAGAAATAGATAGATGTGGGGTTCCTGGAAGTAGTAAAATATCCAGAATGGTTGGCTAATATAGTGCCGGTGCCGAAGAAAGATGGGAAGGTCAGAATATGTGTAGACTACAGAGATCTCAACAAAGCTTGTCCGAAAGATGATTTTCCTTTGCCGCATATAGATGTTCTGGTTGATAGCGCGGCTTTATCTGCTATGTATTCATTTGCAGATGGGTTTTCAGGTTACAATCAGGTTCTCATGGCCGAGGAAGATAAAACAAGACTGCATTTGTTACCGAGTGGGGTACTTATTGTTACAAGGTTATGCCGTTTGGGCTTAGAATGCTGAGGCTACGTATCAGCGGATGGCCACTACACTTTTCCATGACTTAATGCACAAAGAGATTGAGGTGTATGTGGATGACATGATGGTGAAATCAGAGACGAGAGTTGGGCATATTGAAGCACTAGAAAGGTTCCTTCAGAGAGTTGACTGATATAACCTGCGGCTTAATCCCAAGAAATGTGTGTTTGGGGTGACATCAGGAAAATTGCTTGGTCATACAGTAGGAATGGGCGGAATAGAGGTAGACTCCGAGAAGATCAAGCAATCACAGAAATGCCTGCACCAAAGAGAGAAAAAGAAGTCAGAGCATTCTTGGGAAAGATTCAGTACATCAGTCGGTTCATTGCCAAGTGACATCAGTATGTGAGCCCATCTTCAAACTGTTGAGAAAAGATCAGCCAGTGATGGAATGAACAGTGTCAGACAACCTTCGACAGATCAGAGAGTACTTGGTAAAGCCTCCTGTATTGAAACCTCCGAGACCGGGCAGACCTTTGGTATTGTATTTGGCTATAGAACAGAAGC
>SKCR01010741.1:0-21774 GCA_019454045.1 Zanthoxylum bungeanum
TAGAGGTAAAATAGCTTTTTTAATATCAAAAGCTCCTTTCAAAATTTTTTGTGATGTTTAGTTGCATTATAAGTAGAGCTTTTGAAGATTAAAAAAGCTATTTTGCCTCTACTAGCAAAGCCCAAAATTTGGACTTTTGGGAGTAGAGCTTGAAAGCTTTTTTAAAGGATTAAATTATCTATAATATCCTTATTTAATTTAAGCAATTTTACACTTTTTAATAAAAGCTCTCATTCACAACCAAACACTTAATTTTTTTTAATCAAAAGCTACACTTCTAAAAACTTTACTAATAAAAACTATACTTGAAGAATCTCTATTCGAAAAGCTATATCAGATGGACCCTAACTAGGGGTGGCAATTTGGGTCAGAATTCGTTTATTCGTTCGATTCGATTCGCTTTAAAACGAATACGGGTTTGAAAAAATGGATTCGTTTAATAAATGGGTCAATTCGATTCGATTCGTTTATTAAACGAATCGAATACGAATCTAAGCTCATTGATTCGTTTATTCGTTTAGGATTCGTTTTATTATTTTTATTTACTAATTCTTGTTAATTTTCAATTAAGATTTGAGAAATTATAGCTAATTATCATAGAAAAAGTAATATTTTCGATATTTGGTGAGGTATTTTTAGTAAATATATTAATTACATGTTTCATATGTATATATTTATGAAGAATTGATGTAAATCAAGTGTGGTAAATTATTTTATTAAATAATATCATTGACTAAACGAATAAACGAATATTCGTATTCGATTCGTTTAATAAACGAATCGAATACGAATCCTGATATTAGGATTCGTTTAATAAACGAATCGAATACAAATCCATCACATTTTGATTCGATTCGTTTAGAATTCGATACAAATTCGATTCGTTGATTCATTTTGACACCCCTAACCCTAACTATTCAGACCTCGAGCATTTGTGAGAGAAACTTTCCAAAAATGAAATTCAGTGAATTAAATACAAATGGGCGTTCAATTTAAAATATAATAAATAAAAATAAAAGAGAAATAAATCTAAGTGAATTGGTGTTGTTATTAATAATAAAAAAATGTAATTAATAAAATTAATTTTTGTTTATATATATATTTTGTTTGACACAGTTGGCTAAAGAATAGGGTATTTTAACAGCTAATGGTAACTAGTTTGATATCTTTAACCTGCGTATTACTCTCATTAAAAGGCCACGGCTTCGGCAATTTCTACCTATTGAGAAGGTGTATTTTCTTCTATTTTATTTAAATCAAATATATAGTTATGTCATATACATATATTTATTAAAAATATTAAAAATATTAAAAATATAAAATTATTTTATTTTATTTATTGTTCCCTAATATTTCATGTCATAATTTATTTATTTTTTTTAAAATTTACATTTCCGTTACTGTTTCATGCCACGTCTTATTTTTTCGTTTCCGGAGTTTTAAGAACCGAAGCTTCTTTTTCAATTTACCACCAGATTGGATCGACAATTCAAGTCTCCACAAATTATTTCCGAGTAAAATATGGTAGGCCCAAATAAATTGGTATAAAAAAAAACAATTGGAATTCCGCCGTCAAATTACTCGATCACTCATATTAAAAGAAAACAACATAAATAATAATATAAGTATATAGGCTACGATATTTAAAAAAAGAAATTTTGTAACAAAATTATCTAACAACAGATGAAGCTACAAATTAACAAGTAACAACCCATAAAACCAAAATCTGAGAGGGTGAAGGGTTTTGAGAAAGCTTTATGTACAAAATATGGCTTTGAAACATGTTCTATACAAAGTACAAACATATAGATCAGTAGAATCAACAAATGAGCTCTCGTGATATCTTCAGTTTTTAACTGAGATATTGTTGGATAACCAATCAAGACCTTCATAGAGACCTTCACCAGAGGTTGCACAACAACTTTGTATGAACCTGTACGAGAAAATTCCAAAAACAAAAAAAAAAAAAATCACATACCATAATTCAATTCCAAGCATTTTAATTGTGAAACAAATCACATGAATGATTCCAATCAACAAGTTAGTTTTTACCAGCGACGCTGACCGAGAGAGTAAAGTCCGAGTTTATCAGCAACTTCAGCAGCGGGGATAGCATTTGGAATGTCTTGCTTGTTGGCAAAGACGAGTAATGCTGCATTGCTCAGCTCATTCTGCAAAATGGAAACGCAAAGGGAAAGAACTGAAAATGAGAAATTCATCAAAGGGCCTATGATTCTGGCGAAAGATTATTCTAATATTGACAACTAAACTACTTGTATATTCATAATCAGAGCTTGCTAACCTCACTCAGAATCCGATGTAGCTCATTCCGGGCTTCTGAGAATCTTTCTCTGTCATTGCTGTCCACGACAAAGATAAGTCCCTGTGTATTCCGGATGTAATGTCTCCATAACGCCCGTATCTGTTGAGAAAAGTGGAATAAGATGCATCTTCATCACAAATTTCGAATGAAGGAAATGCATCCTCAATTTCATTGCAATACATTTATTTATCAAGCTAAATATTCAATCTTTCCATAATACTCAAACCACATATATATACTTTAACGAGAACTGCCTTTCTTTGACAAACCTAAGCACTGAATATTAGCAATTGATGGTGGTTTTTCACCCCGAGGAAGTTTATGTTAGCGACACAGTCGCGTAATAGATTTTGATGATGCAACGAGAGTGAAGACTTCGTCGTGCTTTAACAGGACATTACAAAAAGATGATAATGAAGTCAAAATGTTGATGAAGAGCTAAAATGAGTTATAAGATGATCAAGATAACAAAGAAGTAAGAGCCAAGCAAGATAAAGATAAAGATAATGATTAAGAGCTAAATCTAATTGTAAGTGAGTTTATTCAAATGATCTAAAGCTCTTAGGAATCATACATTTTGCATCACTTGCATTTAAAATGACTTAGAATGCTAAAAGAATCATTTGCACTTTATTTGCACCAAAATGAACTTCTTGCACAAGTGCATCGGTAAATGATCTTCCAAAAACTAGCAAACGGTTGAATAAAACATCAAATAATATACCGGTAGATATATATGTGTCTATAGTTTTCTACGGTTCAAACGGAACATAATTCTGATAAATAGAACTTTTGCTAGAGCCATTTTACTACAACATGTTCAGATGTACGTTTTCTGCATACATGTCACATTAGAAAAATTCCATAAAATTAATCTTAATGTTTTTGAAGCTAAACATTTTATAGACGATAGATCTATGTATCTAGTTTATGTAGAAATTTACGGATCATGATTTGGAATTTTCTAGAGCAAGTTATGGCCAAAATACCGAGTGCTGTCATGATGGACTGGTCATCAGAAACTTGCTGAGACAGGCATAACGGTCACCATACCGGTCTAGACAGGCATACTGGTTACATACTGGTCATCATACCGGTCAAAGCTGAATTTTTTCATACATTCTGGAACCGGGCCCAACCATATCGGTATTCATACCGGTTAGCATACCGGCCTAAAGTATACTTGTTCAACGGTAATATAGCCGTTAGTATCCGTTGGAAACCCAGACCGGCATACCGGTCTACATACCGGTGACCATACCGGTCTCAGCAGAAATTTGGGACTGCTCTTCATTTTCTATATAAATGAACCCCAACTCATTTGTCTTGGTTAGAGACATCATAATACATCTTCATACATTCTCTAAGGCAAAAATAAGAGTGTCTTAAACCTTCTTAATCTCAAACACTCTCAAGCTCACACACTCACGTTCATATCATTTAGTGAGCTTAAATCACTTGGGTTTGCAACTTACACAATCTTCATTATATTTGCGAGTGAACCACGGAAACTCGATTCTAGTGGAAATCTTCAAGTGAGGCTTGAGGGAGTGGACGTAGGCACGTTTGGCCGAACCACTATAAATCTCGGTGTCATATTCTCTTTCCCTATACTTTTATATATTGCAAGTTTATTTATGTTTATGATTATTGAATAGAAAACTTGCATATATGTTATTAATTGGAATAGAGAAAATTAGCTAAGTGTCAATTTGGTAATAAGAGCTAAAAATCGGTAAAGATTTATTAATTCCACATTTATAGCAATAACCCAATTCACCCCCCTTGGGTATATAGATTGTTTGCCGCTATTGCTTGTAGGGAATTTCAGTTGGTATCAGAGCGAGGTTTTCTCTACAAGACTTAACCGTCCGATAATAGATCATGGCATCTATAAGCAACTCCTCAAATCTTACCGAAGGATTTTCAACGACTAGACCTCTGTTTTACACCGGAACGGACTACAACTATTGGAAGATGAGAATGTTGAATTATCTCATTGTCTTTGATCCGCAATCTTATTTGGTTATCACACGAGGTGTAAAAGGACCAACGAAAAATGATAGCAATGAGGTTGAGATTCCAAAGCCAAGTTTAGAATGGGATAGTGAGGATTTAAAGCAAGCCTCACAAAATGCTAAGGCACTCAACCAACTTCTATGTGTCATTGATCGGGATCAAATAAACAAACTTCCGGAGTATGGAAACGCATATGATTTATGGAAGTCTTTGGAAATGATCAACGAGGGCACAAGCCAAGTAAAGGAATCGAAGATCAACCGGTACATGTGCGAATTGGACAACTTCAAAATGGAATCCGGGGAAGAAATTGATCACATGATTTCAAGGTTTACGGTCATCATCAATCATTTGGGTGCCTTGGGAAAAGTCATTGGGCCATCCGATCAAGTGAAGAAAATCTTGAGATCACTCCCTAAAGAATATATAAGCTATACCGCCTCCATCAAAGAAGCAAACGACATGAATACCTTGAAGATGGACGATTTAGTCGGTAAATTGCTTGAATATGAATTGGAGATCAAGATGGATAAAAATGAGGAAGATGAGAAAAGGACAAGGAAGTCCTTAGCATTCAAAGCAAGAAGAAAAGATGACTCAAGCTCAAGTGATAGTGATAGTGATGATGAGTTAGCTCAAATAAACAAGAACTTCGAGAAGCTCCTCAAATCTGTAAAGCAAAAGGGAAAATCAAAAGCGGATGATAAGAAAGAAGAAAAAGGACCGCAGAAGAACAAAAAAATTATTTGTTATGAATGCAACAAACCGGGTCATATAGCTATGGATTGCCTATTGAGGAAAATCAAAGAAAAAGGCAATGAAAGCAACTTCAACTTGGAGTGATAGCGATTCTAGCTCATCCGAGGAGGAAGAGGTCCAAGCCAAAGAAAGAACAAACCTAGCATCCATGGTCATCGAGAATGAGGATTTCTTCTTTGAAAATGAAAAAGAAGAAGAAAGCGAAGGAGAAGAGGTACACAATTCTCAAGACTATGATGATTTACTTAATGCCTTTAATGGATTAAAAGAATTATGTGATGTGCTTAAGAAGAAATTAAAATTGGTCAAAAATGAGCATGCTACACTTAAAAATGATAATGCATGTTGTATGGATAAAATTTCATGTTTTAGATAATGAGATTATATGCTTAAAAGCCAAACATGAAAATGAAATAGCATGTTTAAATGATAAAAATGCATGTTTAAAGATTAAAAAGCTAGAACTTGAAAATGTCATATCTAATATGTCATCTACCTCAAAAACATGCGATTGTGAATCTATGTTAAATGAAATTTTTTTATTAAACACTAAGATTATAGATTTGCAAACCATACTTAGTAAATTCATATTGAGACAGAAAAATTTTGATATGCTAATTGGATCCCAAAAATGTGCATTTAAAAGAGAATGATTAGGATATAGGCCTTACATTAAGAGAAAATTTTTGAGAAATTATTTTGTTAAGGCATCAAATTCTCATGTTAAAAATGCTATCAATGAAAATGTCACATGTCATTCATGTAATGAAAAATGACATAAAATTTTTGAATACATGAACAAGAAGGTGATTAAAAATGCATGGATTCATCAAGGAATCAAAATTAACCCCAATGGACCCAAGAAAGTTTGGGTACCAAAGTGTAATTGATAAATTTGTATGGGGAGCTTTGGGAATGAATCTTAAAGAGAAATGCAAATTGATCCCAAAGGCTCAAAGAAATGAGGAATCGCAATGGTAATAGGTAAAATCCGTATTCACAGAAACATTGGTATTGTTTCCTCTAAATTGTGTATGTATGCATATTTCAAATTGGTATAAATGTTTTGAAGCATACAAAATGATTAGGCAAGTATTCAAACTTCTATTGGTATCAATTGTTCATTTGATATCCTTTAATGCCTTAATCATACATTTAAACCCATTTTTCATATCAATTAAGTATCACATTGTATTTATTGAGTTAGATTACATATATGTGATTACTTGGTTGATTTGCATTGAAAATGCTTTTGCCATATAACATATTTTGAATAAAAATGAAATGCATGTATATTGACATAAGTTTCTTTTGATATAATGAAAAGCATGGATTTTTGATTATTTATCTATTGGTATCATGAAATGCATTGATTTATTTTAAATGGTATCAAATTTGGGGAGAAATTATGCGTAAGATGATATTATATTTCAAATGGTATTCATTGAAATCTATCTTTTGAAAATTGTTCTATAAATGAATTTTACATCTTATGGTAAAAAAGGGGAAATGCCAAATGTGCATATTTTTAAATTTTTGCATCATTATTTAATGCACATGTGTAATTGGTATCTCATTTAGATTTAAATTTTGCTTCTCCACTTTTTGATAATGTCAAAGGGGGAGAAATCATTAGAAATGAGATTAAAATTTGTTTTACCCTCACCCTTGGATTAAGGGGGAGTAAATATACTAATGTATTTGTAAGGGGGAGTAAATATACTAATGTATTTGTCTAAGTCTTATAGAGCTATTTTGAAGACAATCACACATTGAGGGGGAGCTATTATTGAGGGGGAGCAAAATCGTCAACATTTGGACTCCTAGAAGCTCACAAGTTTTAAGGAGTTGCCATCATCAAAAAGGGGGAGATTGTTAACGACACAATCGCGTAATGGATTTTAATGATGCAACGAGAGTGAAGACTTCGACGTGCTTTAACGGGACATTGCAAAAAGATGATAATGAAGTCAAAATGTTGATGAAGAGCTAAAATGAGTTATAAGATGATCTAAGAGAACAAATAAGTAAAATCCAAGCAAGATGAATATCAAGATAATGATTAAGAGCTAAATCTAATTGTAAGTGAGTTTATTCAAATGATATAAAGCTCTTAGGAATCATACATTTTGCATCACTTGCATTTAAAATGGCTTAGAATGCTAAAAGAATCATATGCACTTTATTTGCACCAAAATGAACTTCTTGCACAAGTACATCGGTAAATGATCTTCTAGAAACTAGAAAACGATTGAATTAAATATCAAATCATATACTGGTAGATAGATATGTGTCTATAGTTTTCTACGGTTCAAATGGAACACAATTTCGATATATAGAACTTTTGCTAGAGCCATTTTACTACAACATGTTCAGATGTGCGTTTTCTGCATGCATGTCACATTAGAAAATATCCATAAAATTCATCTTAATGTTTTTGAACCTGAAATTTTAACAGAAGATAGATTTATGTGTCTAGTTTATGTAGAAATTTACGGATCATGATTTGAAATTTTCTAGAGCAAGTTATGGCCAAAATACCGAGTGCTGTCATTATGGACTGGTCATCAGAAACTTGCTGAGACATGCATACCAATCACCATACCGGTCTAGACAGGCATACCGGTTACATACCGATCATCATACCGGTCAGAGCTGAATTTGTTCATACATTCTAGAATCGGGCCAAACCATACCGATATTCATACCGGTTAGCATACCGACCTAACATATACTTGTTCAACGGTAATATAGCCGTTAGTATCCGTTGGAAACCCAGACCGGCATACCGGTCTACATACCAGTGACCATACCGATCTCAGCAGAAAGTTGGGACTGCTCTTCATTTTCTATATAAAGTAACCCCAACTCATTTGTCTTAGTTAGAGACATCATAATACATCTTCATACATTCTCTAAGGCAAAAATAAGAGTGTCTTAAACCTTATTAATCTCAAACACTCTCAAGCTCACACACTCACATTCATATCATTTAGTGAGCTTAGATCACTTGGGTTTGCAACTTACACAATCTTCATTATATTTGTGAGTGCCCAAGTATGTTTTAAAATCTTCTCATACAAAAACATTTGTGGTTGTGAAATCCCATCCGTTGGGTAGTTGTAAAGATTTGTGAGTAAGCCTACGAACAAAACTCAAAGTTGTAAAAGGTTCGGAGTGCACCTTTGCGGAAAACTCTTGGTTGCGAGTGAACCATGGAAACTCGATTCTAGTGGAAATCTGCAAGCGAGGCTTGTGGGAGTGGACGTAGGCACGTTTGGCCGAATCACTATAAATCTCGATATCATATTTTCTTTCCCTATACTTTTACATATTGTAAGTTTATTTATGTTTATGATTATTGAATAAAAAACTTGCATATAGGTTATTAATTGGAATAGAGAAAATTAGCCTAAGTGTCAATTTGGTAATAAGAGCTAAAAATCGGTAAAGATTTATTAATTTCACATTTATAGCAATAACCCAATTCACCCCTATTGGGTATAGAGATTGCTTGTCGCTATTGCTTGTAGGAAATTTCAGTTTAAATACCGAGGAGTGGTAGAATGAAGTTTTTACTTAGTCAAAAAAAAAAGATGAAAAAGGTCCAAGGGATCAGAGAGGTTGAGGCTGAAGTCAAACAGAGGGGCCCTACCCCACTGCATAGAAGAGTTCTCCAGAGGGCAGAACCTGCTAGTGACAAATCAAGTTAAGATACCGACTCGATTTAAGGAGGAAGTATTCAAATTTTGGCTCGTTTGAACCACCATCTTTTTAAAAGTTTGCGGTATCAACTCACCAAATCATTGATACTGAGAACTAGTGAACTGATGTTGATGGTGGTTTTTCACCCCGAGGAAGTTCAAATACCGATGAGAGGTATAATGAGATTTTTACTTGACCAAAAGAGTATCATAAAGATCCAAGGGCTCAGAGAGACTGAAGTCAGACAGAGGGGCTCGACTCCACTGCATAGAAGAGTTCTCCTGAGGGCAGAACCTATTGTGACGAAGCAAGTTGTGATATCGAACCAACCGAGAGATGAAGTATTCAGATTTGGACTCGTTTGAATGTTTAAGGAACTCGACCTGAGGTGGTCATTGTTTGTAAACCTGACCTGGTTAAAGAAGTCGGAGGGAGTTTTGACAAGTATCATCCAGCTCGGTATGCCAACTCGAGGAACGAGGATGGGATCAAATGTTGCTTTCTGCATAAAGTCATGTGACATATGCCCTAATTGAAATGGTAAGCTTTTAGAAGACTAATAATGATGGTGGAAAAACAACAGTTCTCATTGGAAGCAGCCTCTGCCAGCCGCCATAGGTCGCAGCAGTGGCAGGGCAGAGCCGTCATAAGTCACCAGAGGCCGGTGCAGTAATAGTGAAATTGGCAATTCTGATTGGCGTATTTGAGGGTAGTTGAGGAGGGCTGTTACTGCAATAATGGTCATGACATGAGCTGACATCATAGGCGGTGGAATAGTGAATTTGGAAACTTATATAAAGAGGTTGAAGCCACAGATTCAGAAGATAGCAATTTATGCATCTCACAACTTGAAAAAAAACTATGAGATTCAAAACTAGTGATAGAGAGAGAAAGTTGGTCTGTTATCTGACCGAGTGAGTGAATTGTAACGAGCTAGTGTAAGACCCGAGGTGTTGTAAACCTTTTGTAAACACACTACCCCATTTGTAGCTTAGGTCGGTCTTGACCCCGAGCAGTAATAAAATACGACCCCTTACTCTCGTGGACGTAGGTTGAAACCACTCTCCGACGAACCATGTAAATCCTTTTCTCTGTGATTATCTGCCTGCTTGCTAAAGTTTGCTCCGGTTCCCTACTAACCTAACAAATTCACTGTTGATGGAGATTTTTTCGAGGGGATAATTTCTCATATTGCCCTTGAAACGAAAATTAGCTGTTAACACTATCATTTCAATAAAACCTATTTCACATTTTCTACTCACTATAAATATATTTAGGGTTTGTTTGGTACTGTGGTGAGGTGACAAAACTATATTTTGATCCAAACACAATTTTTTATAAAGTGTTTGATTAATAAGAAGAAATTGCGATTACTAATTGTGATTTCTTTCAAAAATTGAATTTTGCAAAAACTAAATATTTTAACTTTTTCTCACCATCAAAATATTAAAAAAGCTTACCACCATTATTTTTTTTTAGCATAAATCAAAATTTCATAACACCGTTTATGAACCATTATTAGTTCACCACATTTTTCTAATCGCAACACCAAAGAAATCCATAGTGGCACCTTATTTCACTAGTAATTAAAAAAACAACAAAGCAAACAATGCTAGCTCATTAGTACCTTGCTTTGACCTCCTACATCCCAGACACAAAAGCTTATATTTTTGTACTCGACCGCCTCTACATTAAAACCTGGGACATAACAAATGAAGCAAGAGATCATTGCAGTATTTGTAGAATGAAATTTTGAGACGGCCATATTGACAGGAAATCATTACTTTTCGTGAAGAAAGATAATCTAATTAATATCACCACCAAAAAAAAAAAAAAAAAATGCAGTTTACAGCTCAATACCGTCTTCATTTTCAACAAATGCATAATTGGTCTACAAACAGAAAGAAAAAGAAGCAACAGCTTATATATATGTACATAGATAGAGTGAAATGAGATCGAAAAGCTGAAGAAGCTATCTAAGCAAGAGTTTGTAAGGCATATATATACCTATTGTTGGTATAGTCGAAACAATTTCTCCGAGCTTCATCTTGTACAGAATGGTTGTTTTCCCAGAAGCATCTAGACCCACCATCAGAAGCTTAATTTTACATTGCGAAAAGAACCTCTTTTCAAGTTTAGACATGATTTTACCCATCGTTCAATTACTCCTACAAAAGAAACAGACTTGAAATCAAGAATAAAAATATCAGGCAAGGCAGTACTGTTTTTATATATGAGGAAGAAACATGAAGAATTGTTTTTTCCAGTTTGAAAAGATATTACAGCAACCGAAAGGTAAGGAGAATAAGTTCTGATACAAGTAAAGAATGAAGTTGATTTGTTCTCTTGACTCCTGATAGCAGTTGTTGCCAAGAAAATTCAAAGCATTAGTGGTAATGGATGAGATTCTGTCTGTTGTATGGCTGGAGGTTGAAAGATAATATTCTTAAAATTTCAGAAAAGCAAAGCAGACACTTGTCCATACATTAAACAACGACCAACTAAAAGAATCCTCCTAAATAAGCACCATGGACGATTCTCCAATTAACGACCACTGTTGACCAGATGCTTTTCTCAATTATTAAAAGTAATCTTGCAGTCAACAGACAGTATAAAAATATGAAGCAGTGAGATTCATGCAAAAGAAATATATCAATGGGAAGCCTCAACATAAAAATTTTCATTTAATTAGTCCATTTTCTGTTGTGAATGAGGAAAACTTTATTGCTTCTATAATTACTTTAATAGAATTTACAAGTATTATAAAACTTGTATAAAAAAAAACCCACTCTAGGATCTTGCTCTCTTACATGAAACTTACATTCTAAACTCTCTTAATTGGAGTTTCTTACTAAGCTCTCTTACATGAACTTCTTGTTGGGATACTTTGAACTCTCAAAAGAGCTCTAAATTTATAGTGCTCGCTATTACAATAAACTAATAAATGCACCAAAAATAAACTTGGAGCTTTGCTCCAAAGTCAACAAAGATAAACTACTAATTGGATGCTTGCAACCCAAATTTCAACAAAGAAATCCTCCACCGAAAGTTATCTTGGAGGGTTCTTGGAGGTGGTTGAAGAGCTATGCAGTAGTATTCTATAATTCTCCCCCTCGAGCTGCATCCAAAACGATTGTCATGTGACAGCTATCCCAGCTATGTCTCTATACTGCTCTAGTTTGTCCACAGTGACCACCTTTATTGACATGTCGGTTGTGTTTCTGCACAACACACTTCATTGTGTCTCTGTACAGTACTCTTTGTAACACCCCGCCAGAGGCAGGATGCTACCGGCAGGAAACAGGATTGACCCATCTCTATAAGCCTCTGAATTTACCGAAAATTCGGCATGATTTATCCTAAAACTGGATAACCTGGATCACAGTCCAGCCTCAAAGTGAATCTAAGAAAACATCAATCAAACAAAAGGACCTCAAGTCCACACAAAACACATCAACATCATCACTTAAAGGCTCTGTGCTCATATCATCTATCAACACTCAAGGGTTATTATTAATAATTTTGAACATATTATCAAAATATTTCAAATATGATCTTGAAAATATTATTTTAAATTCTCTCAAACGGGTTATTAGTTTTCTTGAACTTGTCTGGTAAGAGCAGCATGCTAGAATGCGGTTTATATTGTTATTAAGATCATGCTAGAATGAAGTTTGTACTAGGGGTGTTCACGGATTGGTTCGGATCATGCGGATCGGAAGATCCGAAACTTGAAATTTGAAAATATAATATGCGCGGGTCGAGTCAGAAAAATGTATAATATATATTTTTTATGATACATTTTTGATAGAATTTGTAGTTAAATCAAATTATGATAAATTAACTACATAGTGAAATGAGAAAACCATCAAATCGAGTCGGAGTCAAATCCGATTTTTTACCCTTAACCCATGACCCGATTCGATTTTATGGGTCGAGTTCACTGTGACCCGAAATTACATTTATAATTTTACAAACACGACCTGATCGGATTTGGTCGCGGGTTGACCTGACCTTATAAACACCCATAGTTTGTACTATTATCATGATCTCGAGGAAGTAACTATATTATTGGGTCACATTTTGATACCTGATTTAAAATAAATAAAAAAAAAAAAAAAAAAAAAAACCCTCTCTCATCGAATATGATCCAATTGTAGGCTAAAATTCTAGGGTTCTTCCTATTGAAAAGATGTTATGTTCTCAAACAAAATTCTTATGCATTCCTCCATGGAAAGCTGACGATATTTTTCTACTCTAAAACTAGATAAGTACTCCTGTAATGTTGCCTAAACATCTACCGGCATGAGACTGAGAGAAATCCAAAGAGCCAATCGCCAATTCATAGGAGACTTGAAAAAAAAAAAAAACTTAAAATTTGAGATGATAAGAATTCGATTGAAGTACACACACCCTTATTCCCAAAGCACAATTTTATTACTAAACTACAAGCCTGACACAAAACAGTAAAATGAAAATCCTCAAAAAATCTCTCAGGATGACCAAAAAAATATAATAGCATAAAAAATCCATATGCTACAAGGTGACGCTGGCTCCTTACAACTTGAGGAAGACAAACTCTTCAATGGCGGGAACATCCCCGATCCTTTTCAAAGTTTCTTTAGCGGGCTGGTCATCCACTCCAATAGCCATCACTGCATGCTTCCGGGGAGCAACCCTTCCAACGCTCATGAAACTGACATTCACATTCTCTTCTCCCAAAATACTTCCCACTTTGCCGATCATACCAGGCTGATCGACCTGTCTACAGAGAATGATGCTGCCTTCCAAACTCACATCCACCTCGAAAGATCCTACCTTTGTCAGATGTGGAACTCCATCCTTCACTCGTCCCTCAACCTTAATCTCTCCTGACTCGGATATGGCACTGGCGAACTTTGACTCCACATTGGCAATCTGAACCTGGATGAACTCGAGTGGACTCTCGGGTGAACCATCTAGGAGAATTCGTTCTTCAGTTAAGCGGAGGCCTCTCTGTTTGGCTGTGTAATCAGCGTTAACCAAGTTCACGAAAACACTGGAAATGGGCTCAATCAAACCCTTGGTGATCATGGCACGGAGGAGTCTTGTGTCAAGGTCATCGGGGGCTCTGGAAGAAGCATACGACACTTTCACGGTTTTAACACCACTTCCTCCTGCTACTAGTTGGACAGCAAGGCGACCGAGTTTCTCAGCCAGTTCAACAAATGGTTTCAACTCTGCAAGGACCTGCAGTTGGAAATAATGACAAGAAGTGAAACCTTATGCTCTTACAATCTTTTGTTTTCTCCATCTTAACGCGTCTAATGTTGGTCAATAAAGACTTTATATTTGTGCTATATTATATTGGATATCCTCTATTATACACCAAAATCAGGGAGAGGAAAGTAGATGACAATTCAAGCGACAATTGAAATGAGATACTACCTCAGCAGGAACCATTGGCGCATTAACAGCAGTAGCAGCAAGCTCTCCTTTCAAGGCTCCCACAACAGCTTCAGCAATTTCAATGGCAACCCCTTCCTAAATATCAAACCAAACGTAATTAGATAACACTAATCACAAAGATACAGAAAAACAAAAAAATAAATGGCCAGATACATCAGCTGATTTTCTAACACACCTGAGCCTCCATTGTACTAGCACCGAGATGTGGTGTCACAGTAACCCTCTCATGCTGCACCAGTTTACTATCTGTCGGTGGTGGCTCAACTGTGAAAACATCAAGAGCAGCCTGTAATAAAAAGATCTGTCATTAACTATTCCTAACAGCAAATACAAAAGTTCTCAATATGACGAGGAGGTTTACCTGGGCAACAATTCCAGAATCCAATGCTCTTACAAGAGCTTCTTCATCAATCACTCCACCGCGAGCAACATTAATAATTCTGACACCCTTCTTCATTTTTCCAAAAGTTTCATCATTGAGCATCTTTGAAGTAGCAGGGGTAAGAGGCATATGCAAAGAGATGAAATCTGCAGTTGCTAAAGCTTCATCAAAGCTCACAAGGTCCACACCAATTGCACGAGCACGGTCAGCTGGTGCATATGGATCATGTGAAATAACATGCATACCCAGACCCTTGGCACGGCGAGCAACTTCTGATCCAACCTTTCCAAACCCCAATACAGCTAATGTTTTCCCGACAAGGGACACACCCACATATTTGTTCCTCTGCCACTTTCCTAAATATTTTCAAAAACACATTTCAACAAACCAAACCCTTAGTATTTCAAAGTTTTAAAAACACAACTCGAAAATGGAAACGCTAGCTATCAAATATAATAACTCCAGATCTCAGTATTTTATTACCATAAGAAGCCATCAAGTCAATAAAATTCGGATAAAAAAAGATAAACTTTTCGTTGTTTCGAGATTCAATATCACTTTTTTTTGGGGATTTTATTGGAACTTGTTAGTACTTTTGGCAATTATAAATCAAACATGACAATATACTTCACTTAAAAATTGCACCTTTTGTTTTTTTTTTTTAAACACGGAGTTTGGTCTTTTAGCTTTTAAAGCACCACCGTGTTCGATAAAATGCAGCAAAGAAACTCAACCAAAAAAAAAAAAAAAAAAAAACAGAAGCTCACCAGCCTTAACAGAGGCATCAGCTTGGGCTACATTTCTAGCCATGGCAGCCAAGAGCGCGATCCCATGCTCAGCAGCGGCAACGGTATTGGCCGTCGGCGCGTTCACAACCAAGCAACCAAACTCAGTCGCCGCGGCCAGATCCACATTATCAATACCAACACCGGCTCTCCCAACGACCTTCAACCTCCCGGAGGACGACTCGAACACGTCGCGATTCACCTTCGTGCCGCTCCGCACGATCAGCGCGTCGCAGAGCGATATCTTCGTGCAGAGCTCTTCCGGCGACAAGTTGTACGCGCAGTCAACGTTGGCGAATTCTTTAAGAAGATCCAAACCTGCCTGACCGAGCTTCTCGGCGACCAAAACGGTGGGTTTTGAGGAGATGCCGTCACCGCCGGCGGAGGCGATGATGAAGAATCGCGGTGGGGGTCGGCTGCGAGTGAAGGAGACGGAGGAGAGAGGGGAGAGGGTCTGTTTGGAGGACGGGGATAGCTTTAGGGATGACTGACGGAGGGAGGCAACGTAGGATGGTGCTGACGTGGACATGTTTTTTTGGCGGCGGTTAAAGCGGCGTCGTATGGGAAGGGGTAAGTGAATTGAATTGAAGTGAAGTGAGCGGGAGAGGTGAAGTGAGTGAGGGTTTATTTGTTCAGCTCTTGCTTCTTAAATGTGATGATGAATGAGATCATGAAATGATAATTTACGCAGTCGCGTGTCGTGTCTGCGCGTGGAAGTAGAGAGAGATGTAAGCTTCGTTTGTTTGCTTTTAAATGGTAAGCCTGATTAGGTTTTATTTTATTTTTTTTCATTTTTTTTAATCATTTAATTTTACTTTTAAATACTTATTTGATAAATTAAAGATTGAAAAAATGAATTATCTTCCAAAAATACTCTTTAAATAAAAATAAAATTATTTTATTTTATTCAAATTGAAGGGAACTACTTTTATTATTTGGTTTTAATATAAAAATAATTATAAATAATGATGATGTGATATCAAAGTTATATAATATTAGTAGAAAATAGATAATACATTTATATTTATATTAAATTAAATAAGACTCACTTTAATTATTTTATTTTAATATATAAATAATTATTAATAATTTCAACTACCACCATTACAATAAAATAAAGAGAGATAAAATATTATATAATAATATTTGAAGAGAGAAATCGGTCTTCAATAATTATAAATAATGGCTATCATTTTAGTATAGTAGGGAAATTAATAACTAAGTAATTTTTTTATGCAATTAATGATAACCCTTGTCCTATTATAATTTTTTTTTAAATAATTTACATCTGGAAATTTTTTCAATGCTATTGTTGTATATATAATCTTGTGCAATTCAAGTATTTTAGAATGATATTTTTTTTCGGATATTTTTTAATGATATTTTAGTGATATTTATACTTTCAATAGTTGTACATTTTGAAGAAAGAATAAAATATATAATTATTTAAAACATAAATATTAATATAATATCATTAAAAATATATCCCCTAAAAATTACATATATAAATATATATATATATATATATATTAATTTATTTTATAAATAAAACAAAATATATAATATATTTTTTAAACCGGCCTAAATTTAATGTTCTAAACCTGGCTCAGACCTCCCGGATTGGATCAAAATCCGGAGACCGGACCCGGATTTTTTTACAAAAAAAACAGCAGCGGTATTTGCACCGGCTAGTTGCCACCTGGCATTGATTATATTGCAAGTCTGGCAAGCAAATTATTGCGAGGTTAGGTTGCATTGATAGAGAAACAAAACCACGCGCTATGAATGGCGTGGATCACACGCACTACTTTCTTAAATCCAAAGCAAATCAAGCAAGATCTTATGAGTATCAAAAGGATCTAAGTTGTGCATGTGGGTCTTCAAGTGGCACATACGATTTGGTAGGTGAAGAGTTTTGAGTATTGTCATTTGCCTCCCCTTGGGTTTGGTGATTTGTCACTTAGATTGCGAATTTATAAATTAGTTTACCGTTAGTCCATAATGCATTTAACAAAAAATAGTGTATTATCTTTTTATATAAACTACTAATAAAAAAAACATCACCCTTAGAGAATTGAGAGAAAAGTGAAACACTCATTAATCAAATGATAAATTACTTTTTAAATCCCTGACAAAAAATCTCAAATTTCGATTGAAATTCGAGACCTTGTATAATGTAGACAACAATTATTACAATTATTACACGGTAATGGGAAATCCGAATATGACAAAATTACAATTATAATTATTATCCTCAAACAGACCCTAACGACGGACCCTGAGAGTAGACCCTGACGGTAGAGGCTGAGAGCGGAGGCTGAGGGCAGAGGCAGACCCTGAGAGCGGAGGCAGAGGCTGAAGGGCAGAGGCAGACGGCAGAGGCTGACAGCAGAGGCTGATGGCAGAGGCAGAGGCTGACAGCAGAGGCTGATGGCAGAGGCTGACAGCAGACGCTGATGGCAGAGGCTGAGGCTGAAGGCAGAGGCTGACAGCAGAGGCTGATGGCAGAGGCAGAGGCTGACAGCAGACGCTGATGGCAGAGGCTGAGGCTGAAGGCAGAGGCTGACAGCAGAGGCTGATGGCAGAGGCAGAGGCTGACAGCAGAGGCTGATGGCAGAGGCAGAGGCTGAAGGCAGAGGCTGAAGGTAGAGGCAGAGGCTGAAGGCAGAGGCAGAGGCTGGCAGTCAGAGGCAGAGGCTGAAGGTAGAGGCAGAGGCTGGCAGTCAGAGGCAGAGGCTGAGGCTGAACAGCAGAGGCAGAGGCTGAAGCTTCACCTTCCCGAGGCTTGTTGAAAAACAACATATCTTTAAAACAAATTCGTCCCCTACCGTAGGTGCAGTAGAACATGAGACGATTGTTTCCCAGGATACAACGGGAAAACGCACGAGCAAGGGCACCACCAAACTCGCACCAAACGAACAACAAAGTGTTTGAACTCTCCTTGTAAAACAAAACAAGAAATCTATTTTTTTTTTATTCTCTTTAATTCTCTATCCTGAAAACAAGAAATGATGTTGTTTATATAGGAAAGGAAAACACATCTCATTAATAGAAATTAACTAGCCAATTAAATTTCATAATGGGAGATGTTACACATTGTTGTAACCACTAAGCTAATAAATTAGCACTAATGGAAATTAAACTATGTAACCACCAAGCTAATTAAATTAGCACTTATGGAGATTAAACTTTGTAACCACCAAGCTAATTAAATTAGCTGTTATGGAATTACAAAAGGCTTGGAAAAATTGTAGAGAAAATTGAACTTTGAGCAACAATTTCTCATTCACCCAAGCACAATTTTAAGCATATGAATATACCATTTCGAAGTACTCACGGAGGAGTATCCGAATCATTCAATAACAACCACTAACACGAAGTGGACCATGCTTAAAATTGAGCCTCAAAATGCTTATAAATAAGCATTTCTCCAACAATCCCCCACATGAATGAAATTGGCGAAAAACGTCGAATAAAATTATTTTTTTATAAACATTTTATTTTGACCTAGAAGAGTTCAACGGTTCAACACCTGCATAGGATAGGTAGGCATCAGCCTTTGAACCTTCCCTTGTGAAAATATATCATTACTGGCTGACAGTGGACGCGATGTCATTGAACTGTACTGCCATTCATGTAAATGGAGAATATATATCACACAGATATTTTACCTACACATCTGAGTTCTCATTATTATGTTCATTTTGGCCATGAACATCTACCTGGTTCTGCAAGAGTTTCTAAGAATTGTGCCCCGTACAATTCCCTTTGAAGCGGCCCCACTTCTCTCTCACATATGTGATTTCTTATTTAAGAGTATCTCGTAATACTCTGCTCGGATTCCCGACGCATAAGAATCATTAAAAGCTTTGCTTAACCTCTATCCATACGAGCATCACTGTTTCATTTCATCCAATTATGTCTTTTACGAGTAGGTTGTCCCATTGAACCTAGATCTTGGGATCTCCAGTCAACAAGGTTGGGTTTTCCTTCGTAATAAACATTTATCTAATGGGCTTCAGTCCCATTCCCCTCGATGATTTCACAACTAACTCTCTATTTAACCCTTTGGTTAGCGGATCCGCAATATTATCCTTTGACTTTACATAGTCAATCGAAATAACTCCAGTAGAGAGTAATTGTCTAACGGTATTGTGTCTACGACGAATATGTCTAGACTTACCATTATACATATTGTTATGTGCCCTTCCAATTGCAGATTGACTATCGCAATGAATGCAAATTGCTGGCACTGGCTTAGGCCAACTTGGAATATCCTCTAGAAAATTTCGAAGCCATTCTGCTTCTTCAGCACACTTGTCTAATGCAATGAATTCTGATTCCATTGTAGATCTGGCTATCACAGTCTGTTTGGAGGATTTCCATGATATAGCTGCACCTGCTAGTGTAAACACATAACCACTAGTAGACTTTGAGTCTTTCATGTCAGATATCCAATTAGCATCACTGTATCCTTCGACTACAGCTGGATATCTATGATAGTGCAACCCATAATTACGAGTAAAACGTAAGTACCTAAGTACTCTCACTATTGCTTTCCAGTGATCAACCCCTGGATTACTCGTATATCTGCTGAGCTTGTTTACTATACAGGCTATATCAGGCCTTGTACAACTCGATAGATACATCAAACTTCCGATCACTCTAGAGTATTCTATTTGAGATATACCATCTCCCCTATTCTTCGATAGGTGTAAACTCACATCTAAAGGAGTTCTAGCCACAGCTGAATCATCATCGTTGAATTTACCAAGAATTTTGTCCACATAGTGCGACTGATCAAGAATAAGTCCATCTGGACTTCTCGAGATCTTTATTCCAGAATGACATCTGCAAGACCCATGTCTTTCATGTCAAACTTGGATTTCAGCATATTCTTGGTAGATTTCACCATTTTGACATTACTCCCGACAATCAGTATGTCATCAACGTAGAGACATAAAATGACATAGCCAACTTCTGTCTCTTTGACATAAATGCACTTATCACATTCATTGATTTTGAAACCATTTGCCAACATGGTGTCATCAAACTTTTTATGCCACTGTTTCGGGGCTTGTTTCAATCCATACAAGGATTTAACTAACTTACAGACTTTCTTTTCTTGTCCTGGAGCTATAAAGCCTTCAGGTTGTTCCATGTAGATTTCTTCATCTAAATCTCCATTCAGAAAGGCTGTTTTCACATCCATCTGATGTACCTCAAGATTGCGCAAAGCTGCAATCGCTAGTATCATCCTTATGGAATTTATTCTCGTTATAGGAGAATAAGTATCAAAGTAATCAAGACCTTCACGTTGTCTATAACCTTTAATTACAAGTCTTGCTTTGTACTTGTCAATTGATCCATCTGCCTTTATTTTCCTTTTGAAAATCCACTTGGACCCTAAAGGTTACATCCTGGAGGAAGATTCACTAACTCCCAGGTGTGATTTTGTAAGATGGATTCAATTTCACTATTGATGGCATCTTTCCACAAGGCACCATCAGCTGACCTTACAGCTTCGTTATAGCTTTGAGGATCATCTCTAGCAAAAATGTCAGAAAATTGGACCAAATGATTTTTCCGTTCTAGCTCTTTTGCTACGTCTTAGTTCAGGTTCAACTACTTGTTGATCCTCTGGAACATTAATTTGTTCTCGGTCCTGACTATCTTCAATGATAGTCTCATGTGCCCGTTTGTGCACATCTGAATTCGAATTAGTTTTACAAGGAAAAACGTATTCGAAAAAGGATGCATTCCTCGATTCCATTATCGTATTCTTGTGAATATCTGGTACATTAGACTCATGCACAAGAAATCGATAAGCACTACTGTTATGAGCATATCCTATGAAAATGCAATCAACAGTTTTTGGTCCTATCTTCACCTTTTTAGGTGGAGGAATGACTACCTTGGCAAGACACCCCCACACTCGAAGGAATTTATAGGAAGGTACTCTTCCTTTCCACATTTCATAAGGAGTTTTCCCTGCTTCTTTCCGTGGTACCTTATTTAAAAGGTAATTAGCTGATAAGACAGCTTCTCCCCACATAGTCTGAGGTAAGCCAGAGCTGATTAACATAGCGTTCATCATCTCTTTCAAGGTACGATTCTTACGTTCCGCAATCCCATTGGATTGAGGCGAATAAGGAGCTGTGGTCTGATGTATGACTCCATTTTGTTCACAAAGTGATTCAAAAGGGAAAACATACTCACCACCACGATCACTTCTTAACTCCTTAATTCTTTTATTCAGTTGGTTCTCAACTTCATTCTTATAGAGAACAAATTTCTCTATAGCTTCGTCCTTGCTTTTCATTAAATACACATAGCAAAATTTTGTGCAATCA
>SKCR01010742.1:0-22162 GCA_019454045.1 Zanthoxylum bungeanum
TCCAAATCTAATACAATCGGGTCTCAAAGCCCAAACTAACATCTAATGTCCGTTTAATTAAAGTCCGATGGGCTTTCAATTGATTTCTTTAGGCTTGGGTTTTGGTCAATGTATGGGTCAAACCCAATTACCAAGCCCAAAAGGAATCACCCTCATATGCCATAAAATCAATATCAAGCCCATAAGGCCCAATTAAACATAAAAGCCCATTTATTACATTTGGGCTTAAATGGTGTGATTTAGGCCCATTTTGGATCCAATCCAATGGTCCAAATCTACTTGGTCCAACCAAGCCCATTATGTCCAAATATAATAGTTTTAGGCCCAATTCAAAATTAAGCCCATTAATCAAATTTTAAAATTCCAAATTTTATAACTTAATTAATTAAAGTGTAATGTCATGATTAATCCTTTAAATCAATATTTCCAAAATATCAAATTAATCCATTAATCATATTTTTATCTTAAATACATGTCCAACATTATTTAATCAAAAAATCAAGTCCCTAATCTTCTTCCATGCATTCGGCCAAGGTGATGAAAAATTACCGATTTCGTTTTCAATCCAATCGAATCACAAATCGTCATTTTATGTTCGTTTAAAGTCATCCAATGATCTTATAAACAACAAATCATCATCTCCATGGTCTAGGTAGTATTCGGCCAAGCCTCTCCAAGAGGGGAAAAATTAATCCAATTTATTTTTCATGAAATTGATAATGTATAAATAATGTAACATACATTTAAGCATACTTAATCAATCAAAATCATCAAATCATGCTTCAATCAATTTTGCCCAAATATTCCCTAATATATTTTCATGCTCTTTAAGCTCAATGATACCATTGTTGGAAATTCTAATCCATGTCCCAAGATCAAAAGAACAAACAAAACATATAAATGAATGAACAATATTGAAGTATGGCGGAATCATACTCACAAATATCAGAATGCGGATGCGTTGATATGAAACAAAAATTTTCTCCTTTGTGCAGTGAGGGTTTCGGCCAAACAGAAAAGAGAAGCTCCAAGCAATTTTTGATCCTTCCAAGCTCTAAGATTAGTTTCCCATAACACCTATGTATGATCCCTTGAAGGTGCTAGCCTTTGTTGTGATTTTATGCACAACTTCTTAAATCTCTGCCACAAAAATTGAACAAAAAAAGAAGAAATGGAGAGCCCAAAACTGGATGCAGTTTCGGCAATGTGAGAGAGAGGAGAGTGTTATGATTTTTGTTACAAAAATCAATTTATATTTATGCCTTAATATTTATTAAATTAATAATAAACTTATGACACAAATCATGCAATGGCTTAGAGTGTCAAACACTCAAACTCCATGCAAAACCATTGAGTGTATTGTACACTATCACCATGCAATGTATTAACAATTAAAAATGCATAAAATGACATGTGTCATGTGGGCCCCACACGTTCCAAATGAAAGTGGGCCCACGTGCACTCACGCGTTCGGGTTCGATATTTCCGAAATACCGAACTTACGTCGCGACGTTTATTAAATCGAATTTAAATAAATAATTGCGCCTAGCGAAATTATTATTTACGTCGCTAACGATTAATTCTAAATTAACTCGTTTGCCCGAATTAAAATCTAATTTTAATTTCGCGTCGAAATCGAATTTCGATTATTATATCGAATATAATAATTTTACGATTAATTCCAAATTAATCGTTCTCTCTTTTGTATAGTACTTTATCCAAGATAAAGTCTCTCCGTAATTAATCCAAGATTAATCGAGTTTGAATCATACGTCATTGGTGAATCTTCGGGAAGCGACCCAAGAGATCTCTGGATATGTTGGCAGTAAATACGGCCGTCAGATTATCCGAACACGTACGTACCAAGTACTACGTTTTTACCGATTTACAAGACAAGGTTAGCCTCTAGCAAAACGCCATGCCTACCCAATTCTCCAGAAATATTCTTATTGGAATATAAGATCTATAACAGGCGTAGTATACCGTAGTATAGTGTATACTGATCCAGTATCGGATGATCACATGTAAGGCCTGGGGCTGGAGATGTGTTGCCCCGTACGATACATATATCGGAATCAAGCAACTAGTCTCTTTGAATCGGATAATCCTGACCTTGTCATATTATCCCGATGGTTACAAACCATTATAGAGTACTAGTTCTGTATCCTGCGCGATCATCATCTCCATATGTCTGAAGTGATACTTCCGTCTTGACATCACACCCAATACACTACGATTCCCGATAAACCTAGAAGAGGTGTACACAGAACCTGTTAAAGCCCTGGACGACCAAAACTAAAGTCTACCGATTGTCGCAAGTACTAGCGATGCAAGTCTCAGGTTAAGACCATATGCACCTACCCTGAAGCGGACTCCCATAGACACGCAGACATACACCAATGGGATTCCGCGGGGTCTATCCAGAGCGAAGCTGTTTTCCGTACCATCGGTAAAACACAACCTCCTACCGCACTTGCATAAGTATCCAATACTCAAATATATGAGAACTATGCTGTTGTGCCCTCACAACACGCACAAGTGCAGTACTAGTCTATTCCGCATTATCGATGTCCAATCTCGATAATACTACGACTAGGGATATTTAATGATTAAACCTTTATGGATTGATACTGTCTCATATCATCTCAATCCGGAATTAATCATAGGGACTTTTACCATATATATCAAAGTAAATAAATTACAAAACGGTTAAAAGGCAATTTCATTACTACATAGTTAATTTTGTACAATAATACAATATCATTTACAAAATAGTGACGCTATGGGTCATAACTGTCTAACAGGAAAAACTTACTAAAAATCAAGCTTTCTTTGGTTTCTTCTTTCTTTCTCACAAGCTTCATTTGGTTTCCATTAATGGAGTTTTCTTTCTAAAGTGTATTAGGTTAACAATAAAATGAAATGAAAAACAATATATACTTGGACAAGGAATGCCTTGGCCGAATTTCACTAAAGGAAAAACAAATATTGTAATTTCATTTTCATTTCACTTTAATTTAGTCAACTTGGTTAAAATACAAAACAACTTTATTAGATATTTTAATTAAGTCAACAAAGGCAACTAATATCATTTACATCAAATATCCTAATGTAAGATATTTATATTTTAATTAATTTAATCATTTAACAATTAAATAATCAATTAATTAATCAAATACAAATATATTAAATATATGTATAATATTTACATTAAATATTAAAAACATATATTCATTTAGGATATTAGTCAAATATCTCAATTTGACTATTAATTAATGTGTATTTAAATTAATCAAGTATTAAATGTAAATACACAATAATTAATTAAATGACTATCGGGTCCCTTTAACACGTATCTTGCGTTTAACCTTTAAACGACTTTATAAATAATCAATATTATTTATATATGTTGCTCTAGTGCTCTACGAGTATGTTTCATTATTGAGACTCTCTAGATTCAGGTATATCCGTCACGAAATCCAATTTCATGTGCATAATCTATCCACCCGTAGATTATGACGATGACAGATATAAACTAGCTGAATCATACAGGTCGAGGTCATTGCATACGTATAATCCCTCCGTCACAGGTATCCAGATAATCCCAGAGATATAGATGTGAACGTCAAATCTCTATAGGTATTATCTCGTCGACGTATCTATTAGCAATCTCTAAATAACACTCGGAACTTACTTCCGATGTATAACTGTGGCCACAGATTTAACAGACTGCTAAATATATATGGACTACCTATGCTCTGTACATAGAACTGACGTATCCTATCTTGACAACACACAGGATATCCTGAGGATCGATCCACACCCAACGAACAGGCGGAGGTCTGATCTAAATAGATCGGTGACGTGACTGCCATCTAAGTGTGGAGGATGTCTCATACATCACAGTGGTGTCTCAAGTCGAAGGACCACTATGCTACTCAACCTGAGAAGATTCTTATTGACGTTGGTGTACCATCCATAAGAATCTTCGGTGAGCCGTTCAGTGTTTATCCACTATAAACACCTACACGTCTATACGAGTCTCCCTAGACTCATGGTTCATTGGGATAAACCATCGGACCAAGTCTTGATATACGACATGTACTGGTCTCAACGGATTTGACTAACCGACCCGTGTTAGCAATCTTGAGCAGGAACTTTTGTGTTGATAATATTCATATAGCAGTGACACTTCCCAATGTCAATTACAAACTAACTTTGTAACTGTGTACTGCATATATATTATCGGGCCTTTGTCTAATATATACATATCACTAAACCATATTTAGTTTCAATCTAATCGTAATCAGATCGAATACGTATATAAGAACAAGAGGTGCAACCCATAAATAAGTAATATTATGGAATAAGGGGATGTTCGTATTCATGAATCAGACATAAATACAGTCCGGATTGGCGCTCTGAGCACCAACCCTAATAGAGCAGATCTTGGAAATAGAGGTCAACGATGGAAAACCTTGGTATCATGATATTCAAAGGTATCTGGAATATGGGGAGCTCCCAGAAGAAGCTAACAGAAAAGACAGAATCGCCATTCAGAAGTTGGCCTCTCAGTATGTGAGTCTGAAGGGAGAACTCTACAAGAGGCAGGCCAATGGTATTCAGCTGAAATGTTTGAGGGAGGAAGAAGCTCAGAGGATAATGGAAGAAGTGCACGCTGGTATATGTGGACCACATATGAACGGATTGAACTTGTCCCGCAAGATTGGGAGGCAAGGCTTTTATTGGTCAACCATGGAAGCTGACTGCGCGAAACTGGTGAAACACTGCCATGATTGTCAAGCGCATGGGAATTTGAATCATTTTCCGCGCACAAAGTTGCACGGGTTGTCAGAACCGTGGCCTTTCTCAGCATGGGGAATAGATATGATCGGAGAAATTCGGCCGAATGCGTCGAACGGACATCACTTTATAGTGGTGGCAGTGGACTACTTCTCGAAATGGGTAGAAGCCGAGTCGTTCTGCAATGTTACGGCAAAACAGATGGCTAAGTTCATAGCCCGGAATCTCATATGCCGGTATGGTATGCCGCATCACATGGTTACAGACAATGGAGTCCAGTTTCAGGGAGAGACCAGAGCAATGTTACAGAGGCATGGGATAGGTCACCATAAGTCTTCACCATACAGGACGCAGGCTAATGGGGCGGTTGAGGCAACCAACAAGACGATAAAGATGATTCTGGCGAAGATGACAGAGAATTACAAAGATTGGGCTGATAAGCTACCATATGCCCTGTGGGGGTACAGAACTTCTGTAAGGATAGCAACAGGAGCTACGCCTTACTCTTTGGTCTATGGAATGGAAGCGGTATTGCTGGTGGAAGTTGAAATACAGTCCATGCGGGTATTAGCAGAAGCAGAGTTACCTGAACAAGAATGGACCTCACAGAGGTTTGAGCAGTTAGCATTGACGGATGAGAAGAGGATGAAGTCCTTGCATCACATGCAGATATATCAGAAGAGGTTGGCTCGAGCATTTAATAAGAAGGTGCGTCCTACCAAGATCAAGAAATGTGATCTGGTACTTAAGCAGTCGAAGCCGTCGACGACAGACCCAAGAGGGAAGTTCAGACCAAATTGGGAAGGACCATACATTGTTCAGAAGGTAATGGGAAATGAAGCAGTGAGACTGTCGGACTTGGAAGGGAATGAGTTCACCGAGCAGATCAATGTTGACAGATTGAAGTTATATTTTGCCTGAGGGACAGAAGACTGAATAGTCACCCGCAGAAGACCTAACCCAATGGGATAAGGAGAACTCATGCATGCATGCACACATATAACCCATTATTGCATTCTTTTTTTGCGTGTTTTGTGTTTTTGTTTTATATTCACATGTATTGAAGAAGAAAAGAGAAAGCGGCAAAGACAAGCCAATCAGAAACAGCAAAAGCACTGTATTGAATTTGGGTAGAAATCCTAGGGCTGAGGTCCACATCGGTGTTAAGATTCAGATGGTGATCTGAGGGTTGAGGCCCATTTTGAGTTTGAATTTCGGGTCTGGATCCCAGGGGCGAAGCCCACATGGTCAGCAGTAGAGAGGAAGAATTCCTTAGGGTGAGTGAGTGAGTAAAAAAAAAACAGAGTGAGAGAGAAGTTTTTGATGGTTAAACATATGTCCGGTGATTACATTGTGTGATGTAGGGAGAAGCCTTAGAAACGAGAAGTGCGAGACGTGCTCTTATCTGGTATTCTGAATGGATTGATCTTGGCTAGACTCATGAAGCACTTGATAAAAGGTATCTCAACAGTAGAAGCCCGGGCGGTGATGAGATGACTAGCTGAAAATATGGTGGATCGATGAATAAACCGTTTGCTTGGATGTCCACTCTGGTTTACATACGCTACGATACAATGATATGGTTGGAATAAAGAAAGACAGTCTCTGTAATGACAAGAAAAGAAAAAAGACCGCCTATAAACGAATAAGCGTGTGAAGCTACCCATGGGCGAGTATTAGGACCACCATGAGGAGAAATGCTACCTTAAAGGGTAGGTGAGTCAAAAGAAAAAAAGAAAGAAAGAAAGAAAGAAAAAGAAAGAAAGAAAGAAAAAGAAAATGGAAAAGAGAAAGAAAAAAGAACGAAAAGAAAGAGACGAAAGCAAAATAAAGAAGACCATATCATGTTGAGTATGCCGAAGTAATCACAGAATGTGACCTAGACATCCAGGTTGGTTAGACCCATCGGTCCGATTCTCCGAAGCGAAATCATCAAGTTGGCTTGCTTAAGGAATAAGCTGCAAAAGAGCCTTTGCACACACTCACTAGGAGTCTAGTTTATATCACCTGTTCAGATGATCGGGTTTGAGTATATCGAGTACTTCGAAGGTTCTCGGGTTTTGACATGAAGCATTCGTTGAGGATGAAAATATGTTTAGCTACCAAGGCTATCTCGAGGAGAAGCAATACAATAGTTGGAAATATAAACGTCAATATCAGTCTGAGGGTGAGGCCCACAGCAGTATTAGATAGAGGACGAGGCCCACATCAACATCAGATAGAGGGCGAGGCCCATATCAACATCAGTCTGAGGGCGAGGCCCACATCAGTCTGAGGGTGAGGCCCACATCACTCTGGGGGCGAGGCACACATCCGTATCAGTTTGGGGGCGAAGCCCATATCAGTATCAGATATGGGGCGAGGCCCACATCAATATCAGTTTGGGGCGAGGCCCACATCAGTCTGAGAGCGAGGCCCACATCAGTCTGAGGGCGAAGCCCACATCATTATCAGTTCGAGGCGAGGTCCCTATTGTCAGCGATATTGGGTCGAGATGCGTGCCCAGGGTCGAGGTGCCCCCGTTGTCGGTTGTAGTTCTAGGTCGAGATGAGTGCCCAGGGTCGAGGTGCCCACTACATCATCATATTCCGGGCGAGGTCCTATATTGTCAGCGGTATTGGGTCGAGATGCGTGCCCAGGGTCGAGATGCCCTCGTTGTCGGTTGTAGCTCCGGGTCGAGATGCGTGCCCAGGGTCGAGGTGCCCACTATATCATCATATTCAGGGCGAGGTCCCTATTGTCAGTGGTATTGGGTCGAGATGCGTGCCCATGGTCGAGGTGCCCCCGTTTTCGGTTGTAGTTCCGGGTCGAGATGCGTGCCCAGGGTCGAGGTGCCCACTACATCATCATATTTCGGGTGAGGTCCCTATTGTCAGCGGTATTGGGTCGAGATGCGTGCCCAGGGTCGAGGTGCCCCCGTTGTCTTGTAGTTCCGGGTCGAGATGCGTGCCCAGGTCGAGGTGCCCACTACATCATCATATTCAGGGCGAGGTCCCTATTGTCAGTGGCTGTAGTCCCAGGTCGAGATGTGTGCCCAGGGTCGAGGTGCCCACTACATCATCAGTTCGAGGGTCGAGGTGCCCCCATTGTCATTAGCAGTTCCGGGATGCGTCCCAAGGTCCAGGTGCCCATCGCACAATCAACTCAGTTCGAAGCAACGTGCAGACCAGGTGGCAGCTGGCGAGCCAGGTAAGTAAAAATGCATTGCATGTACTTTGATAGGATTGTCATTGTCACACACTACACAAGTCCCATCAAAGTGGGGGCGACTGTAGGCATTTCATTTTTACACATTAGCCCAATGATGAGTCTCGTATGGAGGCAACTACCTCTTTAGTCATGAAAGTCGCGGGAAACGGACGTTGGAGGGTAAAGTTGGAAAATGGAATCCTTGTTGGATTTAACCTCGTTGTTTGACTTCGGTTGTTTGTTGGACTTCCGTTTTTAAAAGCTTATCTTAGGCCCAAAACCCCATAAACCACTTACCAAGCCCAAACCAAACCCAAAATACCCAAGCCTACCAATGACCCAAAACCCACGCCCAAGGAAACATGATCACGCCCCCCATGTCTTTAATTAGGTAAATGCACATTAAACACATGCTTAAATCTTGACAAATCCCTTCCTAATTAAAAGAAATCAAATCAAATCCCTTCCTAATCAATCCAATCACAATCCTAAATTAGGAGATCTATTCCTTATGATATACCAATTAGAATAAATGTCACTATCAATAGAAATCCTATTTCTAGTCGTATAAGGAAAACTCTCACTCATTTATAAAAGAACCCCTCACCACCCATTCAAACCCTGGCTCAGACACCTCCCTCACACGCCTAAAGCACTCTCTTAATCCTCTATTGCACGCCAAGCATCCCCCTGAAGCCTCCATTGCCGCACCTTCAAAATCAAATACCTCCATCACCGTATCTTCCCCCCCTTCATCAATACCCTTCACGCCCAAGCCCTAAATTCAACCCTCCATTGCCGCATCTTAGCCCCCTTTCACAGCCCTAATTCACACCAAAATAAGCCTCAAATACAGCCCTAAAGTCGCACAAAACACCCCCTAAACACAGCCCCAATTACACGCCTAAAACAGTCCCAAAAACCCACTGCACTGCCTCGCAAAACTGCCGCACTTTGCCCCACCGTTCTACCCAGTTTTTGTGCGATTTTAACCCATCAAAACAGCCCTAAAATCACCCAAAAAATGCACTAAAAAACTGCATGAACACCCCCAAAAAAACCCCTCAAAACCGCAGCCCCATTAGCCTTCAAAATCACTCAAAACAGTCCACTAAACGACCAAAACAATGACCTGAAACGGTGCAGTGAAACAGCAGTGAAACAGACTCAAAACAGCAGCCCAAGCATCAAAACAACGAGGGAAAACGTTGAGTAGACAAATCGGAAAATCATCGGATCAATCTCCCTTCCAACGGACGTGTAACGCCCTTTCTTAGACGACAAAAGAGGTTAGACCTGAGGGCACCCTTTTATTTTATTTAATTTGAATATTATCGCATGAGAGTCGTTTGAGGCATGATGTGATTGTTGGATGAGCGGGATGTGTGTTCCCTTTTGCGGATATCGGATGGAAACCCATACGTAAATTCCGTAGCCGATTCCGAATGGACGGTATTACGGTCTGCACTCGGGATACAATGCCACGTACCACTTAAGATGCACGTATCTCATCTCATCCAAATTTGTATTTGAGCATGTCATAGTTCTAGGGCGTTTATTTATTATTTAAAGCATGGTTTAATTTAGTTTGTTATTTATTTGTTAAAGCATATTTAGTTTGTTCCTTATGCATGTTATTAGTTATGATGTGTTTGGATAATGATTTATACATGTTGATTTAATGGTTCAATATGCTCGTTGTGTTACATTGCGTGGAGTTATTTGGATGAAACCATGTTAGATCTAAGTACCCTTGAGCATGATTATTGAGTAGACTTGGTTGATTCATTGCACAAATTATATCATCACAAGTGACATAAGTAATGGACCATTCTGAACCCACGGTTTGAGGTCTTCCTTGCGAGGGGTGAGTGCGGCCTTAATCTTTGTCCCGGTTCACACGGGTGGCGACTCCATGTTATTTCGTACTTCCCAACTAGGCCGCGAGCCTAGAATAGCGTCGCCCAGGTTCTGTTGTCTACAGTATCCATCACTGGAGAATACGTATCCTCATTGTCAATACTTGGTCTCTGTGAGAAACCTTGTGCAACTAGTCGCGTTTTATATCTTATGATTTCATTATGTTCATTACGTTTTCGTACAAATACCCATTTGTAACCAATGGGTTTGACATCTTCAAGTGTCTGGACTACGGGTCCAAATACTTCATGTTTGGCTAAAAAAGTCAATTCTGCTTGAATTACTTTTTTCCATTGAGGCCAATTGTGTCTTTGTCTACATTCATCGACAGTTTGAGGTTCAAAATCATTTGTAATTTCCGTAGCTACTGTATATGAAAACACATTGTCGGTGATTATTTCCTTTCGATCCCACAGTTCTCTTGTAATAAATATAATTTGTAGATTTTTCCTCATTTTGGAATTTTGAGCCTCTTCAGGGGTTGGTATCTCTTCACGGACTATCAGTTCTTCTGGAACTGGTGATTGAGATGATGTGGGTATAGTTATGCTCTCGAGCATTATTTTCAACAAGATCTGAATCTCTCATTTTCCTCTTCCGGGGAATAGTATCTTTAGAACCAAGTGGTCTACCACGTTTCTGACGTGCAATAGATGATTCATTAGCTGCATTTACACTAGATTGTTCAACAGGAACAACTACCTGGGCGGGTGTATTAGTAGTTGGTATATGTGACTTGGTTACTTTTACAGCATATGTAAATGCATCTGTCAATTGATTTGCAATTTGTTGCAAATGGATAATCCTTCGCACTTCATTTTCACATTGGCTGGTGCGAGGATCTAAATGAGACATGGTAAGAACTTTCCAAGAAAATTCATGCCTTGCTTCAGGAGGCTCTTTCTTTTCCCCTAATGGTGGAAAAGTTTCTCATCAAAATGACAATCCACGAAACGTGCGGTAAAAAGATCACATGTTAAGGGTCCAAATATCTAATAATGGAAGGTGAATTAAAACCAACATATATCCCCAAACGACGTTGAGGTCCCATCTTTGTGCGTTGTGGGGGTGAAATTGGAACATACACAACACAACCAAAAGTGCGTAGATAAGAAATATCTGGTTGGTGACCAAGAACAAGTTGGATTGGAGAATATTGATGATAAGCTGTGAGTCTAAGGCGAATTAATGCAGCTGCATGTAGTATAGCATGACCCCATATAGAAATTGGTAATTGAGTCTGTAACAATAAAGTTTGTGCCATTACCTGAATTTGCTTGATCAATGATTCTGCCAATCCATTTTGTGTATGTACATGTGGAACTGGATGTTTAACATCGATTTCGACTGATGTTTAGTAGTCATCAAATGTCTTGGATGTAAATTCACCAGCATTATCTAGTCGTATGGTTTTGATTGGATAATCTGTAAATTGTGCCCTTAATCTAATCATTTGTGCAAGTAGCTTGGCAAAAGCAATGTTACGTGTGGACAACAAGAAAACACGTGACCACCGTGCAGATGCATCAATCAAAACCATAAAATAACGGAAAGGTCCACTTAGTGGATGTATTGGTCCATAAATATCTCCTTGAATCCTTTGTAAGAATGATGGGGATTCAAGGGCAATCTTAGATGGAGATGGGCGTATCACAAGTTTGCCTTGTGAGAAAGCGGTGCAATTGATCTCATCTGTCAATAGAATCTTCTAGTTCTTTAATTTATGCCCATTAGAATTTTCAATTATTCTACGCATCATCGTAGCTCATGGATGACCAAGACGATTATGTCATAACATAAACATCTTTGGATTATTGAACTTCTGGTTCATCACTACATGACTTTCTATTGAATTTATGATTGTATAATATAATCCAGATGAGAAAGCTGAAAGTTTTTCTAATATGTATTTCTTACCTGAGATGTTTTTGGTAATACATATATACTCTATATTTTTTTCATCTAAAGTTTCAATATGATACCCATTTCTGCGAATATCCTTGAAACTTAGCAGATTTCTACTGGACCTGCCTGAATATAGAGCATTTTCAATGCATAATTTTGTTCCACTTGCTAATAAGATTATGGCTCTTCCAGAGCCTTCAATTAGGTCTACAGGCCCAGATATAATGTTTACCTTTCCTTCATGTAATTTTACGTCCAAGAAGTATTTTCTATCTCAAATGATAGTGTGTGTGGTTGCACTATCAGCCAAGCATACATCACCACATTTATTTTCCAGAACAGATAATTTATTTATAGGTTCCATATCATTGTAAACAAAGTTCATGTTAGACATCAAATAAAAGATATTAAATAAAGTACATCTGATGTGATAAAAAAATATTCAAATAAAACTTTAATAAAATGCTAAATAGAATTCAATGTTCCTAAATCCTAAACCATTCATAAAAAATAAAGTTTAAAGTTTAGTCACGATGGACATTTCCATCGCCAATCAAGTGATCAATCTTTCCCTCTGGGTCCTCGAAGAAATTAGAGACATCAAGATGAGTGAGATCTATTGGATCCAAGTCATCAATAAAGCTAGCTTCAGTCTCTTTTTTTTTCCTTTTCTTGGATGCTTGGTATAAATCTACTAAATCATAACCTTGACTTATCTTGCAGGGACGTTTGATTTTCTTGGCTTATGGTGCTTTCCAGGCCCATAGCCCGTAGGTGTATTTTGGCATCCAAACCCATGAGAGATAGTTTCTTCGGAAACTTCGAATGTGGGAAATTTGTATGTTTATGAGGTTTGACATATTCAAAGTTTTCTTTAAAAGGTATAGAAAGAAACAAAAATGTCATACATATATTTAGAACTAATTCCAAAGTAAAAGGAATATCATGCATGTATTTAGAACTTCAAGTTCATCAATATTATATTGTAGATTCAGAACTTCACGTTCTATGATAGATTTAAAACTGCAGGTTTTAATCTAATGTCTAATTGATTGAGGTTAGAACTTCAGGTTCTTTAATTATAGTATAATTATAGAACTTCGGGTTTTATAATTATTTTCTAGATTTAAAACTGCATGTTCTAATCTAATAATTAATTATGAGTTTAGAACTTTGGGTTCTAATTTATCTCTAATACTTAATCATATTTATGAAAGCAACTAAAATGAAAAAATAATGAAAAAATAATAGATTTTATTTTCTGATATGGAGGATCCAAATTAATGGCAACTACATAGCATACTCATAAAAATACATAAAACATAACATAATGAATTATAACTACGGGTTATAATTTTAAGATTGAAATTCAGAACTTCAGATTCTGAATTAGAACTACGGATTCTAATTTTAAGTTTAAAATTCTCACACGATGCCTTATGCTTTTAAAGGCTAAAAAAAAAACAAGCCTTCGTATAAGTTACATGGCTCCGCTCTCAACCATTGTATTGATCACATTGATCATATTTGATCATGATTTTGGCTTCAGGCCATTGGATTGATCAAACCTTTAAAGATGTTTGATCATTATCATCAAAAGTAACCCCAACACTCTTGAACCGAGAATCAAAGCAATGAATGTTAAGAATAACATAGAAAATTAGAATTGCAGATTCTAATTTTAAAATTAAAATTCAGGACTTTAAGTTCTGAATTCAAACAACAGGTTCTAAATTTAAGGTTCAAAATTCAATCATTATAATTATTATTAATCGTAATAGTTGCTTCACATGATGATGCAGGGTGGTAATGAATTGGTTCTGAGTATATGCCATATTTGTACTATGATGCCTTCACATGTTTTATTCTAATTTTTTTGTTTTAAACCCTTTGTGTTGTAAATTCTTCAAATCTTCAAATATGATGTTTGGATGGAGGAGGGACATGTCCTTTGGATGGTACCCCATGAGGACATGTCCTCTATTTGTGTGTAAATGATCCTATGCTCCAAGGGGTGCATAGGAGGGGTACAACCATTTGGAGGGTTGCACCCCAACCCAAAGGGTGCCCTTGAGGCACCCTTCCTTGCTTATAAAAGGAAGCTTTCTTGTTCCTTTATACACACAGAAAAAAAAATCCGAATTGCATATATAAAATTTGAGTCTCATTTTGGTTTTGAGTCAAGAGAGAATTCCACCATTACCTAGTTCGAGATCTTGTTAAGGTGTGCCCCTTAAACAATAGGAATCCAAATTATCCTGGAGAACATTAGCCACAAATCTGTAGAGCACCGAGACGGGGCTGATAAGTTCTTAAGAACAGAGATTTATCTCGACTCGGACTGCATTTCGTCAATTTTACCAGGTTTTTCTTGTTATCAAAGTTTTAGGGTTTATGCATGTTAGACTATATCTACTTTCATTTTTGGTTTTGATTTGTTTGTTGCATGTTGAATTGATGTTTAATGACACTAAATATCCAAAAATCTTAAGAACTTATCAACTAGTGTTGTTAGATAGTAATTCGCATGCTTAGATAAGAAAACTTTTCTGGAAAATATAGTCTGTGCCTGAAAAATACGCAGGGCGTTCGAACGCCTGACGAACGCGAAGGCAAAAATCTAAAAATTCATAAGAATGTTCGAACACATATTCAAACGCAACTCGAACGTAAGCCTTCTGCCTAAGAACGTTCGAACGCGTCTTCAAACGCAAATCGAATGTAGACCTTCTGACTTAGTTCGTTCAAACGCGTCATAAACACAACTCGAACACAAACTCTCTGGAATTATTCTGTTCGAACGCGTTCTCGAACGCTATACGAATATGAACTATCTGGAAATATTCTGTTCGAATGAGTTATCAAACGCTATGTGATGTGAACTCTCTGGAATACCTCATTCTATTGTGTTCTCGAACGCAACACAAACGTACACACACTGGACAGTCTCGTTCGAACGTAGATACTAACGCGACACTAACGAACGAATTAGTCCTGGAATTGTTATAAACTGCAAAGACTTAGACTAATTAAATATTAATAATATTAACTTAGTTAATCATATATTGAATCACAATAATCTTGGTAGTATATATTCAAGTTATTATTAGGTTGTTCAATTATCACAAGCATACACATAGTGATAAAGTTGAAAACTAATTGTGTGTTGCATACTTGGTTGAGAATTTAAAGTGTAATTTTACACAAGTAATTCCATCCAATCTTATTTGACACATACACATATATCTACACATATCGTATATTGTATTGTGACATTTAAAAGTGAAATACTGAGTTTGAATTGCTAAGAGGTTCTATTGAGAAAGTGGTTAAATGATATTCTGTCAAAAAAGCGATAAGAGCCTAAGTGGTCAGGGACTCAAGTGGTTACTCCGGACCCCTCCTCTCATCCTCTGGGAATATTCATTTATTTACTTTTCATAAGAAATCTTGGTTGGAAATTCAATGACTTGTGTTTATTGGTACTACTGTCCAATAGAACAACAAGTGGATATTTGGTATATCACTTGAAACAAGATCATTTGTTGATTATTGTGCAATTTATCTTTTGTAGACTTATTGATCCCTGTTCGATTTCCAATTACATATGGCTAGCGGAAACATCATAGTACCGGTCTCTCATGGAGAAAAATCGGAGAAGTTTTGTGGGGCAAACTTCAAACAGTGGCAGAGCAAATATTGTTCTACCTGACAATTCTGCAGTAGGCTAAGTACCTCAAAGATCCTCCGGGTCCTGTAGGGGGTGAATCAGAGGCAGCCAAGGAACTGCGAGAAGAGACATGGTCGTCTGGCGACTTCCTGTGCAAGAACTACCTTTTAGGTAGTCTTGACTATACCCTGTACAATGTGTACCAAGGCATGACTTCTGCGAAGATTCTTTGGGAATCTCTCAAGAAGAAGTACATAACCGAAGATGCCGGTCAAATAAATTTATCGTGGGTAGGTTCCTAGACTACAAGATGGTAGATTCAAGAACTGTAATTGATCATTCATGAAATACTGGATGAAGGAATGAAACCATAATTGAAAAGTTACCTCCATCATAGAAGAATTTCAGGAGTTATCTAAAACACAAAAAGAAGCAGATGAGCCTTGAAGACATTGGAGTTCAATTGAGGATCAAATGGGACAACAGGAAGTCCGAGAAGGCCAGCTACAAGACTATGGAGTCTAAGGCCAACATCATCAGGATGTAAATGGTAGCAAAAAGAGAAAGAGCAGTGTAGTTGATTCTTCCCAAGCTAACAAGAAGTTCAAGGGGAAGTGCTACAACTGTGGGAAAGCGGTCATATGGCAAAGGACTGCAGAAACAATAAGTCTTAGGACAAGGGAAAGAATAAGAAAAATGAGGCCCATGTCGCTGAAGATGAGCAGTTAACTGATGAGATCTCAAAGATGAACTCTCAACAGTGATAACTGAAGCTAACTTGGTTGGGAATCCGAGAGAATGATGGGCAGACACTGAGGCTACTCATGATATATATGCTGATAGTAAGATATTTTCCTCATATCAGAAGGTCGATGGTGACGATCATTTGATTATTGGAAACTCATCTACCTGTAGAGTGGTTGGACAAGGCTCAGTGGTTCTGAAGATGACATCCAGAAAAGAGCTTACATTGAAGTATGTTTGCTTGTTCCTGATATTCAAAGAACTTGGTCTCAGGGATATCTCCTTAGTAAGAATGGCTTTAAGCTTGTATTGACCAAAAATGATGTCTATGTAGGGACTGATACCTCACAGGTGCCTTTTCAAATTCATCGACACAGTGCTAATAATAAAGCTACAACTTCCGCTTATATTATTGAGTCACAAAATGTATGGCATAGAGGTTAGGACATGTTAATTATGATACGACGCATACATTAATTAATATGGACCTTATACCTAAATTTACATTGATAGCCAACATAAGTGTGGGCATGTATTGAAGAAAAAATACATAGAACATCATAGAACGAAGTTCTGAACCCTTGGAACTTGTACACACTGATGTGTGTGATATGAATATTGTGCAAGCAAGAGGCGGTAAAAAATACTTTAGTCACTTTTATCGATGATAGCACAAGATTCTGTTATGTGTATTACTGAGGAGCAAAGATGAAGCTATTGAGAGATTTATACACTATGAGAACGAAGTTTAAAATCAACTTGGCAATAAAATGAAAAGAATCATGAGTGATAGAGGTGGTGAATATATTTCACCATTCGGTGAATATTGTTCTGTGCATTGAATTATTCACGAACGACTACTTCTTATTCTCCTCAACAAAACGAGATTGTTGAGCGCAAAAACCGAACGTTGAAGGAAATGATGAACGCCATGTTGACAAGTTCTGGTTTACCCCATAACTTATAGGGGAGCCTTGCTTTCCGCGAACTACGTTCTAAACAAGCTTCCCCACAGAAGATTGGACAAGACACCATATGAGTTGTGGAAAGGTCATGTACATTCCTACAAATACCTAAAAGTGTGGGGGTGTCTTGCCAAAGTAATGGTTCCTAAACCTAAGAAGGTTAGAATATGACCCAAAACTGTTGATTGTATATTCATTGGATATGCTCACAATAACAGTGTGTATCGATTCTTGGTACACAAGTCTGAGATTCCTGACATCAATCCGAGTATGATAATTGAGTCAATGAATACCATATTTTTTGAAGAGACGTTTCCTTGTAAGAAAAGACAAAGAACAGAGTCTATCAAAAGAACGATTGATACTGTCAGAGACAGTGATCAGGTTGACCAAGAATCAGATCAACGTGCAAACGTTGAGACAATCAAACCTAGACGTAGCAAAAGAGCTAGAACGTCTAAGTCATTTGGTCCCGATTTTCTGATATATTTGTTAGAGAATGAGCCTCAAAACTATAAAGAAGCAATGTCGTCTCCAGAGGCCCCTCTATGGAAATAGTGTATTAACAGTGAGATTGTTTCAATCCTACAGAACCATATTTGGGAGTTGGTTGATCTTCCTCCAGTGTGTAAGTCACTGGGCTACAAATGGATATTCAAAAGGAAGATGAAAACGGATGGATCAATAGATAAGCACAAGACAAGACTTGTCATAAAAGGTTATAGACAAAAGGAAGGCCTTGATTACTTTGACACTTATTCACCAGTGACTCATATCACATCGATAAGAATGCTCATAGCCATAGCAGCTATATTTGGTCTAGAAATACATCAAATGGATGTAAAGACGGCATTCTTGAATGGTGAATTGGATGAAGAGATTTACATGGAACAACCAGAAGGGATTAATGTTCCTGGAAAGAAAGAAGGTGTGTAAACTTGTAAAATCCTTGTATGGCTTAAAACAAGCACCTAAACAATGGCATGAGAAATTTGACAAAGTGATGTTGTCAGTGGGTTCAAAACCAATGAGTGTGACAAGGTTGTGTACACAAATCAACTCAAAAAGGATATGTTATTGTGTGTCCTCTACGTACGATATGCTGATAATTGGTAGTAATCATGAACTGATTTAGTCTACCAAGAAAGTTTTATCCAGCAAATTTGATATGAAAGTTTTGGAGTAGCTAACCTAACTCTTCATCCATCAAAGAATATTGGCTCATGCATATCACAATTAGAGTACTCGAGAATCATCGGAAGTCTGATGTATCTCACGAATTACACACGACCTGATATCGCTCAAGCTGTGAACAGGCTTAGTAGATATACGAGCAATCCTGGACATAACCACTGGAAAGCCATAGTAAGAGTTTTGAGGTATCTGAGAGACACTTCAAAATATGGGCTACATTACGAGAGATATTATGTTGTTCTAGAGTGATACATCGATGCTAACTGGATATCTGATACAGTGGATTCCAAATCTACGAGTGGATTTATTTTCGCACTTGGTAATACAGCTGTGTCATGAAAATCCTTGAGGCAAACATGTATTGCCCGGTCTACTATGAAATCAGAGTTCATAGCATTAGACAAAACAGTGGAAGAAGCAGAATGACTTAGAAACTTCTTAGAGGATATTCCTAGTTGGCCCAAACCGGTGCCAGCGATTAGTATACATTGTGATAGCCCATCGGCTATTGGGAGAGCTCAAAATACAATATATGATGGTAAGTCTCGACACATACGTCGGAGACATAATACCATACGTCAACTGCTCTCAAGTGGCATAATATCGATCGATTATGTTGAGTCGAAGGAAAACCTCGCGAATCCACTAACTAAAGGTTTTCCTCGAGAGCAAGTTGAGAAGTCATCGAGGGGAATTGGCTTGAAGCCTATAACTTAAGAATTTTTCACTGTGGAAACCCAACCTAGCTGACTGGAGATCCCAAGATCTAGGTTCAAAATGGACAACAGAAATTTTGTGCAATTCAAAACAAGCACTGAAGAGTTTTGTACTCTTTCCCATTCTGATAATGACGCTGAGTGCTGTCTGTCATGATTAAGATAAGCTAAGGCTTTTAATGATCACTATATTAGGAGATGAGTCCTAATGGAGGTAAAGACAAATTACCTCTTCATAGTAGATCACCTATTTCAAGTAAGAAGTGAGGTCGCATCCATGGTAACTTTTAAAGGCGGTTTACCCTAAAGTACTTGATGAATCCAGGACCGTTGTTCAGGGCCGAAATGAACACAACCATAGAATGGGAAATGGTCGAAGTAAAGCTGTGTGTTGGCGATTGTCTTGGTTTACACCAACGGTAAAACAGTTCAAAACTATGGGTCACTGGTTTGCCAAGTAAATCTGATTGCCATTCACTAGGAAAGGTTCAAGGCGAAAGCTACCTATTTCGATGCAGCTTTAGTTCACGGAAACTCTCTCAAGTGTTTGCATGAATATTTGATGAATTGTGGGGGATTGTTGTAAATTCTTCAAATCTTCAAATATGATATTTGGATGGAGGAGAGACATGTCCTTTGGATGGTACCCCATGAGGACATGTCCTCCATTTGTGTGTAAATGGTCCTATGCTCCAAGGGGTGCATATGAGGGTACAACCATTTGGAGGGTTGCACCTCAACCCAGAGGGTGCCCTTGAGGCACCCTTCCTTACTTATAAAAGTAAGCTTTCTGTTCCTTTATACACACAGAAAAAATCCGAATTTCATATATAAAATTTGAGTATTTTGGTTTTTGAGTCAGAGAGATAATTCCACCATTACCTAGTTCGAGATCTTGTTAAGGTGTGCCCCTTGAACAAGAGGAATCTGGGTTATCCTATGAGAACATTAGCCACAAATCCGTAGAGCACCGAGACAGGGCTGATAAGTTCTTAAGGACAGAGATTTATCTCGACTCGGACTGCATTTCGTCAATTTACCAGGTTTTTCTTGTTATCAAAGTTTTAGGGTTTATACATGTTAGACTAGATCTACTTTCATTTTTTCTGATTTTGATTTGTTTGTTGCATGTTGAATTGACGTTTAATGACACTAAATATCCAACAATTTGTTGGTTCTATTGAAAGTTCAATGGCTTCAGGCCATATTTTAAACATCATCATATCACTTTCACCTTAATCACACCACGGCATTGCCAATTTATCATCATCCAAGTATGATCAAAGTATTTGATAAGTTTGATCATCATCATGACTTGGCTTTCAAGCCAAAATTTGTGATGTACCCGGCTCCTTTTTTTTTTTAAAGAAAAAAAATCTGAATAAAAGCTGGATAACGTGTTATAAAAGTAAAGAAAATATAAGAAGAAATACCTTGTAAAGCTGCGAGCTTTTCTTATTAATTCTCAATGAATGATTTTGGATCATCACAAATTACAATAATTTTCTTATATTTCGTGTATTGTTTTGATTTATTTATTGAATCTTATTCGGGAGTGAATTCTCCTTGCCCATACCTAAGCCCAATTACGAAATCATAGTTTCTCATATTTTCCTTAATAATCATAAAATATTTATCCCACTAATATTTATATTCTACCATCCATAAAATAAAATCTTATCTCCGTGTTACTCGATGAATAATTGTAAACTTGATTGATATTGTCATGTTTTTAAAATTTCTTATTTTTTTAAAGAAAAAATAAATAAATAATGAATAAAATGTTTGCAGGAGTCAAATCTTTGATTGCAGAATGCTTGATTGACACTTGATTTATTTCAATGGTGCCATATTAGCTTTAGAACAATTTCTAATTTGAGCAACTAATAACCCGTATTTTTTCTTGTGAATGACATTGAATTTCTTTTGTTCTGAAATTGTTTTTATTTTTAATGTTACAATATATAATGTGACTAATACATATATTTATATAAGTGCAGTCCAGAGAGATCTGCGAGTATAATTACTAAAACCAGTATAAATAATATCAAATTCCTACCCATATGAGACGGATAATTACAAGTTTACGATTCGTGGAAAAATTATCAATCACTATATACAGATCATGTCACGATTGAGAGCATTTGCGAGGTAGCTGAGACCACCAGGGTCAAGAAGAGCTGGTACTCATGGACTTTCAAATTCAAAGGGGAACTCACTAATCATCTTTTTCAGAGATTGGTTCAAAGTGAGTGTTAGAGCAGGATCAATGTCTCAAGCAATACGGTTGGCATGTGAGCAGTGTTTAGAAATCACACGAATGAAATCTTGGGGTTGCCGTAGATCAGCGAAATACACAGAGGATCCGAGTCAGCAGAAGCTCAAGCGATCAAGATGGGGATTAAGATTGCCACGCAATATGGTTGGAGCCGCTGATCATCGAATCGGATGCTAAAAAATAGTGGATCTGATTAAAGGCACTATCACCAGCTTCAATGAAATATCATGGATCATCATGGAGATTCAAGATTCGATAAGAAACTCATATCAGTTTAGGATCTTCTTCAAACCTCGAAATTATAATGTTGAGGCTCATGTTTTGGACAAAAGTTGCATGTAACTATCATGTTTCAGGTTTTTGGAGGATAATTTCCCTCTCTTATTACTTGTAATTGAACATCATTTCGTAATATATAGTTCTCTTTTCAAAAAAAAAAAAAAAAGATTAGGCATCCGAGGGGACATTTCCACATGCACTCAAGTAGGACATTCAAACCTCCAACTTCCGAAAAGGGTTTATACCAACCACAAAAACACTAGCATTCACACATCTTATACAATAAGATTGCAGCTAGATTAACTGATTACATTGAGATAGTGTCACGTTTTTACAATAAATGGTGGTATTGAACTGTAAAATTCAAAAACACCTACAATTAAGAGAATTTTAGATCAGAGACGGCCCTAAATTTTAAGGGATTCTAAATGAATTTTTAAAAGGGAAATACTAACAAGTGCCCTAAGGGCACTCCTTAGTGATCCATTTTTTAGAAAGT
>SKCR01010743.1:0-22206 GCA_019454045.1 Zanthoxylum bungeanum
CATTGCACTTTTGAAGGCATCCAGAGTTGAGAAAGAATACATAAAAAATGGAAGCCGCTTCAAGAAGACGTTGAAAACATCTGTGTGTTTTGCGGTAGTAGTGTTGGAACTAAACCACAATACGTAGAAGCAGCACAAGAATTGGGTCGAATCTTAGCTGCAAGAAATATGCACTTAGTATATGGCGGAGGCAATCTTGGACTAATGGGGATCGTTTCAAAGGCTGTACAGGAGGGAGGCAGTCACGTTTTGGGAATCATCCCAAAACCCTTGGCAGAAGCAAATCTTATTGAACCATCAAACGGAGAGGAACTGATCGTGCCAGGTATGTCTGAACGACTGGTAGAAATGATTAATCGTGCTGATGCTTTTATTGCTTTGCCAGGTGGCTTGGGCACATTGGAGGAAATTTTTATAGTGCTATCTTGGGCGAACTTGAACATACACAGAAACCAATTGGGCTATTTAACGTTGATGGATTTTATGATTTTCTTTGTTGTTTCTTGATGATGCCCGGAGAAATGGGTTCGTGTCAAAACCTTTGAAAGAACTCCTCTTTACTGCTAGAACTGTTCCGGATCTAATAGACCAACTTATAACCTATGAACCACGGGTTGACCCTATCCTTTCAAAGATAAATTGGTCTGAGGACGATCGTGGTAAGAGGCGTAGGATTAATCTGGATCTTAACCTTTAATTTCCTGTAGAATTTCAGCTAACCAGGTATTATTTTATAAACTCTCTTCTACTTTTTAAGACATTGGGGACAATGTCTCATTTAGGTTTGGGGGAGGGAATTAGTTGATCAGTACCTTGTTTTTAGTTTGTGTGCTGTTTTTATTTTTAGTCCAAAATTTTTCGAAAAATTTGAAAATTTTTCAAAAATTACAAAAATATTTTGCGTTTTTTTTTTTGTGTTTTTATTTTGACTAAAAGGGTGAAATTGGTAAGAGATAGCTGAGTAAGGAGTTTCCACTCCTGAGACGTATCTCAAGCCTATTTTCGAAATAAGTTAATTTTTGTTTATTTCCTTTTGAATTATTTAATTTGTGAATTCTCTATAATACTGATTAAAATGGATCTTCATATGCTCAGTTAGCAGGTATTATCAACATACAAAGTAACATACGGACATGAGCTAAAATTGAAAAGTTTGTAATATTCAGTGCTCTAGTTTAATTGGAGGAAGCATCTCAAAAAGCAATGGAGTAAAAAAAAATCTGAAAAATTATTCCATTGCTATAAAAGTGTGAATTCTGATAAAACTTCAGGACAAAAATATTACTCTCTTCTCAACTGCACTTATGACTGTTGTGGGCAAAAATGAGATTGTTTAATACTTTGTTGGCTGTGTATATGGAGAATGGTAAATATAATCGGAAATTTACTTATTCGATATTTAGAAAGAAACAAAACAATAGTAACTTGGAGTAGAAGTTTCACCTGATTAGTCACTAACTTTCTTTATTCTATTTTCTTTTGTCTTTTTGCTTTTGTGTGCATTAGTTTTACTACCTTTTTACTTTTGTAAAATGTTTGTGGGTATCATTGCTGTAAACCCTCACGAGACTACAACTCGTCCACTAGGGACACCTAGAGGTTTAAAGGCTTGTGCATATGCTAAATGCAACCGTGATCCCTACGAAAGTGGCTTAGTTTAATTTTAATTGTTTCTTGTATTTTATTTTGTTGTTTTGCTCGAGGACTAGCAAAATGTTAGGTTTGGGGTGTGATGAGCGGAAAATATATCAATATTTACCGCCCCTTTTACTTAATATTTTGTTTAGTTTCTCGGGTTTGATGAACGTTTTGATATATTTTAGTTTATTTTGCAGATAAAATAATATTGGGACTTAATGAAATCATTTAGGACGAAATATGGGTCAAATAAGGGCAATTATTGGACTTGATATTTTAATTTTGGAGATTGGAAACTTGAAAGGGCGTTTTAAAACGAAGTGCAGTTTTGGAAATTCCAGTTTTGCGCATCTGTCGTATTTTGGGCATAACTTTTCACTCAGATATCGGATTGAGCTGATTCAAGTGCAAAATTAAAGAAGACGCGAAGATATACAACTTTGAAAGACAAAATAATTTTGAATTCTGAATATTTCATGATCGAAATTGATGAACCATCCAGAAGTGTGTGATGTGTAATTATTAAAGTCATTATCAATCATTTTCAAAGCAAAATATAAATTAATAAATAATTAATAAAAATTATCAAATCACCACCAAACAAGATAAGCAATTAGTGGAGCAATTATGGATTTGGTGGAGAATTTGATGGATGATTTGATGGAGGCAAAATTTTGCCTATAAATACCAAGCCATTTCATTTGTAAAATTCATACTTTCTTCTTTGAAAATTCCTAATGAATAAATAATAAGATTGTATCTTGTTTGTTTATTTACAGCTTCCAGTAATTAATTTCCGTTTTCGCACTTTCTTTTCTTTATTTTTCAGTTTTTACTTTTCGCATTTACTTTTACGCACAAACCTTTTCTTTCTTTACTTTTGCAGTTTTTATTTTTCAAGCAATGAGGAGGTAACTCCCCCTTTCTGGGGTAAAAGGTAAAGCTTTTATTATTGCTATCTAGATTAATCTCCCTTAAAAATAATATATTCACTATTTAAAATTTGACTTAAAAAAGATACCGCTATATTGGTCGGTTGGTTAATTTAATTTTAATATGGTTTAAACCTAACTAATCAAGGATACCGCCAGATTGGTCGGTTAGTAATTTAATTTTGGTTCCGACATTTATGGCTGGTTTATGAACAAATATTACCGCCTTAATGGCTGGTTGGACTTAATTTGACTTAATCAGGATACCGCCAGATTGGTCGGTTGGTAATGTTATCACAAGTTTATATATTATTTTATGGGAGATATCTAAATTAGTAGTAGTAAAAGTAATTCCTTTTACCTTAGCATTTTATTTTATTGTAATTTACTTTTCATATTTTACTTTACCGCATTTTTACTTTATGTCTCTTATTTTCAAGTTTTTACTAGCCCTAGTTATGTGTTGTAACTAAATTAGTTATCTGGGGTTGTGATGAAATCCAATATCACCGTTTTTTATAAGGGTTAGATTATAGCTTGGGTAATATAAAGATTTATTTATTGAGTTTTAAACTTAATGAATTTTTCATTAACTGGCCATTAATAAAATTGATCTGGTAAATCTAAAATGAACTAGACATAGGGATTTTAGGTTTCAGCCTTAGACTCAATAGCCCACGATCTTCCTTGAGGATAGACAACCTTTAATAGATTTCCTTACAGGATAGGAATATACCTGTCGGGCGGGGGTAGCCATAATTGGAACTTAACTTAATGAATCCATATAATTTGGTTGACATAGACATATGGTTCAATTGGGTTAAACTGGGTATTTTGTCTGACCATCGACAGGCTCACACATAATTTAGTGTTCCAGGTTAATAAATCAATATATTACCAAACTTTAAGATAACCACTTTATCTTTAAAATGATATTGGAAGAAATCACAACCCTAGATAGTTTTTAATATTGAATTTTCTTAAAACCTATTTTCGACAACTTTATTTACTTATTTTTAAATTTAGAATCGTCACCTTTTCAAATCAATCAAACAACCTGTTAGATACTAGTAATCATTTGACCTCATAAAATTATAGAAGAGATATTAAGTCCTCGTGGGATCGATACTTTTTATACTACTTGAACGATACGTGCGCTTGCGTTATACGTGTGTGTTTACGCCGGTCACCTAATACACACCCAAATTAAATCAAATATTAAGTTAAATATTAATTAGATAATGTAATTAAATAAAATAATAATGAAATCATTTACCAAATTAAATAAAACATAAAATAAAATCATGCCTAATTTAAACAAATCAAATATGTTATATACCTAAATTAAAAAGATGATATACCTAATTAAAATCAATTATAACAAATTAAAAATATTGACTTCCTAATCTAAACCAAATTTGTCCCCCCTCAATCTTTGACTTTCCATGCTCAACACAAAATCAAATCCCTTCCTTGTGAGACAAGGTGAAGCCCTATCCCTTCTCTATATAAACCACACTTTTCCAAGGCATTCCCTCCTCCTAGTTGACGCCCATCACAAGAAATAAAGAAGCAAAGAATTTCCAACCCCCTCTCCAAGCTCTCCATTCACGCCAATCACAAGAATAAGTAACAAAAAATATTCTTTTCATCTCCTCCACTCCATAGTCGAACACATCACCCTCCTCAACCCCTCCATAACCAAAAATAACAAGCCTTTATATCCTCCTAAAGCCACCGAAACCAGCCCTATACAACAGCCCTCCATCACCGAAAATTACAACAAAAAACCGAACTGCAGTGAACACAAAAACTGCACTGTTTTACACGCCTAAACAGCAGTAATTTAACCCCTAAAACAGCAGCAAAATCCACTTAAAACATTCCCTAAAAACCTTAAAGCAGTAACATAAAAAACTGCACTCAAAGCCTCCTTAAAACCGCAAAAATAGCAACCTAAACCCCCCTAAAAAACACAAAAACAGTCCACTAATAGACCTGAAACAGTGAGCAGAAAATACAGAGAAAACATGAGCAAAACGGAGACCAAACAGCAAGCAAAACAGCAAAACAGTGAGCTAAGATGCTAAACCAGTGAACCAGAGAAGTTGAGAAGCTTTACCCTTCCCATCTCCGTGAAACGCAAGTCCGAAAGTCGGCAAAAAGGTTAGACCTGAGGGTATTTTCCACATTCATTTTCTGTTTTATTTTTATTATTTATTGAATATTGTTCGCATGATTGTTATGCTAAAATGCATGTTGTGGCCCTTGAGTAGATAAATATGCATGTATCATGAAATATTGTATGGACTTGGAATAAAATAAAAGATGTGTCAACTCTCACGGTATATCGGATGGAAACCCGGACATAAATTTCATAGCCGATTCCGAATGGACGGTAATATGATCTGTACTCGGGATACAACTCCACGTACCGCTTGAGTAAACGGCACCCTATTTCGTTTTATGTTGTTTTGGTTTTTATTTATTTTTTGTCATTTGAATTCTGCAAGTACTTGTTTATGCATGATTCAATCGAGCGCATGGGCTTAGTAAGTGCGATGAAAGGTCCCCTATTTGGAGGGGTTAAAATCCTTTACCACGATGCTTTGCCGCGCCGGTTGATGTGTGTTCTGTTGAATGCAAGATATGTTCAATCGGGCATACTAAGTTCGATATTATTGTTTTTAATTCTTGTATGCATGATGTAATCGAGCGCATGGGCTTAGTAAGTGTGAAAAGGTCCCCTATTTGGAGGGGTTAAAACCCTTTACCACGACAATTGCCGAGTCGTCGGTTGATGTGTGTTCGGTTGAATGCAAGATATGTTCAATCGGGCATACTAAGTTTGATATTATTGTTTTTAATTCTTTGCATGCATGATTCAATCAAGCGCATGGGCTTAGTTAGTGCGATGAAAGGTCCCATATTTGGAGGGGTTAAAATCCTTTACCACGATGCTTTGCCGCGCCGGTTGATGTGTGTTCGGTTGAATACAAGATATGTTCAATCGGACATACTAAATTTCATATAGTTATCTTTATCTTTATACTCATCATAATGAAAGGCGCATGTGCTTATTGTGTTGGATTAAAAGGTTCTCCATTTGGGGGAAGAAAAGCCTAAAAGGCTACCTTTAATTACCACGATATTTGCCGTGTCTTTCATCTATTGATTGCATCGTCTATCCCTGTCTTGGCTCGACCTATTGTCATTGGTGTACCCATATTCTCAGCCCTTGCTTCAGCCTATTACCAGCCAATAGCCACACGTCTTCACGTACATACACTTGCACCCTCCACACGTCCCATGCGCAAGCAATCTACACACATGCCGTTGGCCTCAAGCCATTAGCCACATCAACGCACGCATAGTCAATCCACAAACTGCCACCCAGACCTGCATGCCACAACACCCACGCTCACATCCCATTCACTCACGCACACACTGCCATTCACTCACGCATATACAGCCCAATACACTAACCTAATACTCACCCACTGACTATCGCTAATTCCCTACCATTGCCTTCATGCCCTGAAATACAAACAGTCCCCACACACTCAAACAATTCACGCAATTCGCCTGCCCTAAGCCGCTTACCACAAGCATAACTCCTCACGCCATAAAGCCACCTTGCACTCACGCACACACTCACAACTCTCACATAAAGCCAACTATACCATTCATGCATGTATTATGAAATCCCATATAGTCATTCTTACCTTTGTACGCATCATAGTGTGAAAAGCATGTTTATCCCATTGGTTGCATCATTTACCTTCGTCTTGGCTCAACGTATCGTATTACAATTCATATATCCATGTCATGATAGCATTTGAGTATTATTTCTTGTGGTATATCGGATGGAAACCCAGACATAAATTCATAGCCGATTCCGAATGGACGGTAGTGCGGTCTGTACTTGGGATACAATTCCACGTACCACTTGGAAAAGTGCTCACATGTGTGCTTGTGTGGTTAGTGTGTGTGCTTGTGTTTTTCGTGAATATAATATGCCAATGAAGTTGTATGTTCGTTGCTACTTTGATGTATTTTCAAGCATGCAATCTTAGATGTGAAATATATGTAAATTTAGGTGTAAGTTTTATCTTGTACATGTGAATTTAGAAGCATGATACTCTTGGAAATAAGTGTTACTTAAACTTGATTAATTATTACATAAATCCTTTCATTACAAGTGACATAAGTAAGGGACCATTCCGAACCCAACAGTTTGAGGTCTTCCCTTGCGAGGGGTGAGTGCGGCCTTAAATCACATTTTCTCGGTTCACACCGGGTGGCGACTCCATTATTCTCCGGTTTAGTCCCCCGCGGGCTACTCCGTACTCCCACCGGGCCGCGAGCCCGGAACAGCATGCGTCGTCCAGTTCCTGTGTCCCACAACAACGTGTTCCGAGACTCCCAAATAGAGGTAGAGCCTTTCTTTGTCGTGTGGTTTTGACAACAGTGGTGGTGAAGTTAAATACTGTTTGAGTCCTTTCAGCGCTTCCTCACAAGTAGGAGTCCATTCGAATTTATTTGCCCTTTTTAAAGCTGAGAAGAATAAAAAACTCTTATCTGTGGATTTGGAGATGAACCTGTTCAACGCCGCGATCCTCCCGGTTAGTCGCATGATATCCTTCGGGCTAGAAGGGGAAGGGATGTAGAGGATTGTTCTAATCTGGTATGGATTTGCTTCAATGTCTTGTCGCGTGATTACGTACCCCAAGAATTTCCCTGAAGCGACACCAAACGCACACTTAGTAGGATTCAATTTCATTTTGTACCTGTCCATGATGTTGAAGGCTTCTTCCAGATGACTGAGATGTTGCTCAGATTTGACAGATTTCACCAGCATGTCGTCAATATAAACCTTCATTGTCTTCCCAATTTGACTGTCGAACATTTTATTGACCATTCGCTGGTACGTTGCTCCCGCGTTCTTCAAGCCAAATGGCATGACTTTGTAGCAGAATATCCATCGGTTTGTGACAAAGGCTGTCTTCTCTTGATCGTCAGGATGCATGAGGATCTGGTTGTAGCTTGAATACGCATTCATGAAGCTTAATAACTCGTGTCCTGCAGTCGCATCCACCATTGAATCAATATGTGGTAAAGGAAACGAGTCCTTTGGACAAGCCTTGTTCAAATCCGTGAAGTCGATGCATACTCTCCACTTCCCATTCTTTTTCTTCACTACTACAACATTCGCAAGCCACTCCGGAAATTGTACTTCTCTAACCGCTCCATTCTGTAATAACTTTTGTACCTCTTCGTCAATGATCTGGTTCCTTTCAGGAGCGAACTTTCTTCTTTTCTGTCTAACAGGGACGTGGTCTGGATCCACATGCAATTTATGAGTGATGAGCTCCGGATCAATTCCAGTCATATCTTTGTGTGACCACACGAAGCTGTCGTGTCGCCTTTTCAAGAATTCTACCAGGTCGGCTCGTAGTTTGGGATCTAAATCCGCTCCAACCATGGCCTTGTGATCTATGAACTGAGGATGAATCTGGACCTCGTCGAGCTTCTCAATATTCGGTAGAGTTGGCTCCGATGCGCAAGGCCCAGCCTGTAATTGCTATGCCGATTCAACTTTAGCCTTCAAGGTCGTTTGGTAGCAGCTCTTGACGTCAATCTCCTTTTATTTCTTGAACTCCCCATTTAGTAGGGAATTTTATTACTTGGTGATATGTTGATGAAACCGCCCCCATGTCATGAATTCAGGGTCTGCCCATGATCAGGTTGTAGGCTGAAGGGATGTCCAAGACCAGGAAAGTAGTCATTTTATTGACTCCGGCAGCGTATACTGGGAGCGATACTTCCCCCGTAGTGAATTTTTGTTCTCCACTAAACCTGATCAGTACTATCGTCCGCCTGTTTATGTTATCCAACTCCATACCCATGTCGGCTAGAGCACTGGCGAAGATTATATTAGCTGAGGAGCCCGTGTCGACTAACACTTGTTTGACCATGAAGTTCGCCACTTGTAGGGAAACGACCAAAGCGTCGTGGTGGGGATTCAAATCGTGTGAATCCCTGTCGTCTGGAAACTCAATTACCAAACCTGTGGAGACCCTCTCTAGAGACATCAAGGTGTGTGAAGTATTGTTTGCCAACGCCCTTGAATGTCGTTTAGCTGCTGAATAGGTAGCTCCACTGACTCCCGATCCTCCCGAAATGACATTAACAGTGTTATTAATCAGGGGTGGCGGGGTTGGAATTTCTCATTGACCGTCTCTCTCATCCCTTCGTGCCAATGTAGCCTTCCCTTTATCCGTGAGCAAATCCCTCAGGAACCCCTTGTTTAGTAGCTCCAAGACTTCCAATCTCAAGGCAACACATTCCGCTATCGTGTGACCGTAGTCCCTGTGAAACTCACACCACTTCCTAGTGTCCTTTTTGGATGAACTATCCCTAGACCGTGGAGGCCACTTTACTTCATTCCCAATCTTCTTTAGCACTGACACCAATTCTCCGGGAGAAATCGTAAAGTTGTAGTCCGGAAGCCTGGGTTTGCTTGCCGGTAGTTCCTCCCTATTTTTATATGGTCTTGGTCGTCTGTCTACACTCTTGTAGAAGGGTCGTCGTTCACCCCTATTTTGGTTCCTTCATTCAGTTTGAGATGGGATATCCATGCCGTGTCGCCTGGTAGCCACAGGCCTTCTGTCCACTCGTGAATTCGCGTCATCCTCTCTTCTCTTATTTCTTTTATCCTCTTCCCACCTTATCTCTACCTGGGCCCGCGCCATGACCTGGTCCATTGTGTAGCACCTGAATTTCGTCAATTTCTTATAGAGCCCGTTATCATAAAGAAGTCTATTCTTGAAGGCTTCGACTGTCGTTGGCTGATGGAGATCCGGGATGGTAATTCTCTCACGGTTGAACCGGGCCACGTAGCTCCGTAATGATTCTCCTCTTCTCTGCTGTATGGAATTAAGGTCGTCTGATGTCTTTTCCAACTTGCATGAACTTGCAAAGTGTTGCACGAACTTGTCCGCCAGTTCTTGGTAGGACTTGATTGATCTGTATGGAAGATTAATGAACCACGTTAGGGCAGGTCCAGCCAGAGTTTCCCCAAAGCACCTACACATTCCAGCCTCTCACTGGCTCGGAGACAGGTCGGTTGACATCATCTTGAATTTGTAATGTATCACGTGGTCGTCCGGATCTGTGGTCCAGTCATATTGCTTCATTTCAGGTCGGCTGAATTTCCGTGGCAACTCAACTGCTACAATTTATTCCACGAATGGGGTATCCGAAATTGCTCCGGCCCTGCTTTTTCTGATTGGGAGCTTTACACCCGGTAGTCTCGACATGATTGCTTCTTTGAATTCAACCATTTCCTTCCTGATGGAACTGGCCAGTAGATGGGTCGGATCAATAGGAGGATTTGGGTCTTGTGTTGTTGGAGGGTGATTGCTATTTGGCCCATCCGACATGGGCGGAACTGTTAGATTGCTTCGGTTACCTCCATTGCTGGTTTGGCCTTGAGAGTCGTGCAGAGGGTCGGATGATAGGTGATCCAACTTTTTCCGTAGGCCTTCATTGGTGTTTCGCATCGTTAAATTTTCTTCTTCAAGGGTTTGGAGTCGTTCTTGGAGCATGGCAAGTTGTGCCATTAGAGGATCCGGTGTTTGTTCATTGCTTGAGGCCATATTTGACTGTTTCGTTGATGTGTTTTACTTCTTCAAAATTCCTCGTTAGCCCCACGGTGGGCGCCAAATTGTGGAGGCTGATTTCGGTAGTGGTCCACAATCGAGATTATCAAAGATAGGGCACGAGCGAACCTGCAAAACGAGTAGAGTGAATGAGGAGCTTACTGCCCACCGGTGTGGTGGAAGCCGTAGGCACTCCGACGCTCAAGTCAGTGTCAAGGAAGGAGTATCGTTCTAGATCGGAGAGTCAAGGTTTCAGGAATACTTTAACTTTAGTTTGAATGCAGTAAGGGCGGGGTATGCTAACAATATATGTGTGATGGGTCGTGTCTCAAGATCTCTCCCTCTCTATTATTTCGTTTCTTTCCTTTATAGGTTCTCTATTTTTCCCGTTGGAGTTGCCATCAATGTGAGTTATTCCTGATTTTCCATGCTTGATAACTGACGATCATGTCTTAAAACTCGAATCTATCGACTTCATGGCGATCTTTATTGAGTCTTGACTTCCTCTTGATTCCAGTAACTGGTGTCCGTTGGCTCCCTTTGTGTTAACGGGCTTGGGCCCTTGAAGCGGTCCGGTTCGGTCCCTTGCGTGACATTCTATTTGTGGGCCCAGACTGAACTTGATGGGCCTCAGGTTTGTGGTTGGTTTTGCGGTGTAATGTCGTTTTTTCCCTTGGGGCCAATTTTGGCCCAAACAATAGTCTTCTGGGAAGATAAATGACATATCCCAAAAATGTCTGTCTAAATTGTTGCAAACAGGATCGCGAAAGCGTGACTGCCGTTTGGACAAAACAGACATGAAGGAACCGAAGATGGGGCAAGGCTCTGACTTCAAATATGTTTGTCATAATTATGTTCACTACTAGTATTAAATTGGATTTTAAATACTTAGTGCGATACATAAATATATACTGATGTTCAGAATCTGCTATGAGCAGGATATTGACTTCAGATTGAGATTTAATCTGCGAATAGGAAACGAGACGAAAGTCGCTGTTTTAATCGTAGACACCTAAGTTTAGGAACTACCCTCATGTGTGTACTTAAATTAGGAAACTGTTATAATGTAACTAATTTGACTAGAGACATTATCTCCATATCAGTGTTTAATCCGTTGCAGATTTACCTTTATATCCTAGAACACTAAAGTGTTTTATTATATAATGATGATATTGAGATAAACACATTAGATGTGAATAACAGCGTTTATATTTTGAATATAAATATATCTCAAACATATAACATGACAAACAAATAGCTCAAACTGATTTGATCAGAAGAAACATTTTTGTGGCATTGTTGTCTGGGACACAATTAAACAAGACTCGTATATCCATACTTTTGAAGAGTGGGTACTAGGACTGATTTGATCATTTTCAAATAAAGTCAACGAATCTAGTTTATTGGGTAATGTGCCTAAAACACTATTTACTTGGTAAAAGTGAAAATGCCACCAATTTGTAAAGCCCGGGCTCGGCCCTGCCCATTGCCACTTTTAGTCTTAGTGGGAAAACTAGTCGACGAATCGAATTTGTATCGAATCCTTAACGAATCAAATCAAAATGTGATGGATTTATATTCGATTAGTTTACTAAACGAATCATGATATGTGGATTTGTATTCGATTCATTTACTAAACGAATCGAATATAAAAATTGGTTTAGCCATGACATTATTTAATGACACAAATTAATATAATTTATTTACATTAATTCTTAATAAAATTATACATATGAAATATGTAATTAATAAATTTATTAAAAAGAACTCAATAATATTATTTTTTTTCTATGATAATTGGTAATGATTTATCGAATTTAGTTGAAAATTAACAATAATAAGCAAAGAAAAATAATAAAATAAATCAGTGAACTAAAATTTATACCGAATTGCAATTTCTTAATCGAATTAATTTTTTCAAATCCCTAATCACTTTAAAATAAATTGAATCAAATGAAAAAAATGAATCCTAACCTAAATTGCCACTCCTACTCTGCCTCTGCCATTTTCGTTTCTGCAAACTCAGTACATCAAACGACGTAGCTAATTTCGTTTCATGCACGTTTCAATATCAGTAAGTACAAGACAGCAGTAATACTTATGCATGGCAGAAAAGCCCGGGCCCGGGATATGAAAATCTCGGGCCGGGCCCTGAAAATCGAGCCCGACCCGGGCTCGGGCCCGGGCCGGGCTCGGCCATTTAAGCCCGGGCCCGGGCTTAAATAATTAAAAAAAAAAACCCCTTGACTTCATTTTGCGTTCAGCCGTTCACCCATACCCATTTCTTGATTTCTTTTGCCAAGCCCTAAATCGTCTCTTCTCTTTCGCCGAATTGCCTACCTGGCTACCTTCAGCCTTCAGGCTTCAGCCTCTGCCTCCTTCTGAACTCTCACCTCACGAAAACCTTAACACAGCCTTCTGCCCCCCTGTCCCTTCGGCCTTCAGTCTTCACCAGTTAACCCATTTCTACCAAGCCCTAATCTCTAATCTCTTTCGCCCTTAAGCCTTCAGCAAATCAGAGGTTCAGCAAATCAGCAAATCAGAGGACAGTGAATTCATCTATATTCATCTCCTCGTCTCATCGTTCGTCGGTTCAGCAAATCGTCTAAGCCTTCAATCATTCATCAGCTCGACAACTCGTCTTCAATATTCATCTCCTCGTCTAATCTTTCGTCGATCACATGTGTGGATTATATATTATTTATATTATTTTTGTGTGTCCAATTTTCTTAGTTTTATATGAATCTATTCTGATTGACTGATTCTGATCATTTCTGAATCAGATTGTTAAAATTTGAAATCTAGGTTTTGATTCTGAAAATTATTTTATAAGGACTGTCGATTCTCTGTTGACATTAGGTTGATTTATGGAATGACATTGGATACTTGAAATTTATGGTATAAGATTGCTAGAGTATTTGTTAGGGTGCGATTGTGCGAATAGCTCTTGCCTCTTTCTTTGTTTCTATTTTGTTTATCCATCTGTAGTTTGCTGCCATGCTGCTGTTATTATATTGTCTAAAAAGCTCATCATGTAAGTTTTTATTGAGTTTAGCTTCTGGTTTTTAAACCTCAGCTGAATTCAATTTTATCTCTGGGATGTTAGTAATTAGTGTGTGTGGTATTCTTTTTGGGCTTCCATATTGTTGATTCATTTTTTGTCTTCAGAATTTGTTATGTCTAGCTTAGAAGAATCTACGACTATTCGGGTGCCAAATTCCCCTGTGTTTCTTAATGGTCTCGAAGATGTACGGGCTTTTGCCGGGCCCGGGCCAATTTTTTTTCAACCGGGCTCGGGCCGGGCTTTTACAAGCCCGGCCCGTTGCCATGCATAGTAATACTTTGCCACGCGTGTTTTGGTTTGGCTGGGCTTTTCTTTGCCACGTTGCTTTCTGCTTTATTTTGTGGTTACTTGTTAAAAATTTTTTTTTTTAAAAAAAAAAGGGAAGGAAAAACGACGTCGATTCAGTCATCCTTCGTCAGCTACGTGGGCCCTTGGTTTATTCTCGAGAAAGAAGCCACGCTATTGGACTTTGTCCGCGATATGGTTACCGCAAGATATATTAATCGTACGGTGCCGAGCTCATAATTTGTTCAAATACGACGGTCGTTCGACAAATAAAGGAAGACTGAAACCTAAGCGACGGTGCGGGCTAACCGATTGTATTTGTGGATCTAAGGTTTTTGAACTTTCAATTAACAACTTGTGTATTTCTTCAAATGCTCCCTCGATCGATTGATATTATTATATTTACACGTCGTTTAGTAAATTATGTATTAGGTTTTTCTGAATTCCCCAAAATTTAATTCGATTTGGTTATTGGCTTGTATTTTTGTGAGTTATAATAATTTTGGAGCATATAATCGTTAGTCTGAATATTGATTAGAAAGTGAAGAATGTGAATTGTTCATGGGAAGATAGGGTTTCAGGATTGTAATTTTCCAAAAAAAAAAGATAGGGTTTCAGGAAATTGAATTGGCTGGAATAGAAGAAATTTTGTGGTGTCATTAGGTTGATTAAGAATGAATATAATATATCTTTTTTATTTTGGCAGGTGGCTGTACTTGGCCGTATCATGGTGTATGATAAGCTGAGTGAGTGAGTGATTGGTCACATTTGATGGAGGAAGACGAGGATAGGCTTTTTCTGAGTAGTTTGGGTGTGACATCTGCCAATCCTGAAGACATTGAACGGGATGTATTAGCAGCTGCGGTATCAGCTTGGATTTTTTATATCTTTACATATTTTGGTTCAGTTTAATATAACTGCTCCTTAGTTTGGTGGCTGTCTTCTTTACTGGTGGAGGTGTAATATTGTTTGTCAAATGGCATTAATGATCAGAATCTCTATCAAATGTAGATTTAGCTTAGTGTATTGTTGTCTTTCTTACGTTTTGTTTCACTGATAGAAACGCCTCAACTATGTGCACAATGAACCTTTAAAGGATAGATTGAAACAGTTTGATTGTTGTTAAGACTGTAGTATTTTATATTTTACTTGGTTACTGTGATTTTGGTATATATTTTCTTGGGCACTGTGATTTTGGTAAAATCTGCGATTTAGCTTTTGAAAGTCTTGATAGTTTCATCAAATATTACAATTTGACACATTGTTATTTGGCAGGCAGAAAATGATGGTGTTAACAGTACCGAAACAGAAGGGAGCAATGAAGAGGAGCCTATTGATCAGTCAGAAAGCAATGATCCATCCTCCACCTGTCAAGAGAAACTTTATAATAAATTAAGGGCTGTAGAATTTGAGATAGATGCTGTTGCATCTACTGTTGATCATGCGAGGAGGGTTTCAAGTAAAGAAGACAATAATGTTGATGATGGTGGCAGCACGGAACAAGGAGATAGAGAGGATGACAAAAGTTCTGTTCAGGCTTCTCTTAATGATATGACCCTTCAGCATGCCCTAACTGCTGATCGGATAAAAAGCCTTGAGAAAACAAAGGCTCAACTTGAGAAAGAACTTTCACGTTTTCAAAAGGAAAAAACTTCTAAGGGTATTGAGCTTGATAAATTTATACAAGATCTGGTAAAGGAAGAACCCAGACCCAAGAAAAAGTCTAAAGAAGCCCAGAAACCAGGCAAAGATCGCTCAAAACGACAGAAAACAGCTTCGGTTGATGATGATTTTGATTTTGATTCAGTGTTAGATGCAGCTTCTGCAGGTTTTGTTGAAACAGTGAGTCAAACATAGTTCTCTCATTCTACGTATTTGGGACTGGATATGAGATATCAATACTTTTATGTTTTAATGTTTGTAATTCATGGTTTTATAATGTTTTATGTTTATGTGTTAACTTTACACGTGTGTTAGAAAAGGGATGAATTGGTTCGCAAGGGAATTTTAACTCCTTTTCACAAGCTTAAGGGCTTTGAGCGCCGTATTCAACAAGCAGGACCATCTAATTGGCGAAATGTACCCAAGGAAGAAGAAGACAGAAGTAATGATCTTTTTTCTGCCAGTGTTGACAGAGCTGTCCGGTCAATGTCAGAGGCCGCACAAGCTCGCCCTTCAACCAAGCTTCTTGATCCAAACTTTGTGCCGAAACTTGATGGGCCTACACGTCCTTTTCAGAGGCTAAAAACACCTTTCAGAATTCATGAGTCTCCAGAGAGTGAGCTCGAAAAGAAAAAAGGTACGAAGAGAATACAGAAACGACCTTTGCCTGACAAGAAGTGGAGAAAGCGCATTTCTTGTGAAGATACCCGTCTGGAAGAAAATGGTATATTCTACAGTAAACTTTTCTTGATTAGTTTCTTGGCTTGGTGTGGCCAATTATAATTCGGAGTTTTGCATTGGTCTTGGTTATGGAGTTGGTCATCAAGAGCTAGTCTTTTGGTGATAATTATGAAATCATTTTTGAGTTTTCCTGTCTGACCTAGTTTTATGATTATGTATGTTGATTGATCTTTTTTCTTTTCCTCCTAAATAAAATACTTTTGCAACTTTATGCTGTTGTCTTTGTAGGAGATTCAAGGAATAGTTTGATCACGTCCAGTTATGAGGAAGAAAAGCAGGAGGATGTTGAAAATATCGATGATAATGAACCTCCTTTTGTAACACTTGAAGGTGCACTCAAAATCCCAGAATCCATTTTTAGCAACCTTTTTGACTATCAAAAGGTTGGAGTGCAGTGGCTCTGGGAATTGCATTGCCAAAGAGCAGGTGGAGTTATTGGAGATGAGATGGGCCTTGGTAAGACCATCCAGGTCTTATCTTTTCTTGGGGCATTGCATTTCAGTAATATGTACAAACCTAGCATCATTGTCTGCCCGGTTACACTCTTGCGACAGTGGAAGAGGGAAGCAGAAAAATGGTATCCAGGATTTCATGTGGAGATATTACATGATTCTGTTCAGGATCCTGGTTATAGGAAGAAGCAAGCTAAATCTTCTGATACTGATGATGATAGTGAAAGTTCACTGGACAGTGATAATGGGGGAAATTTGACATCCAAAACCCCCAAAAAATGGGACTTCTTGATAAATCGAGTTTTGAGATCAGAATCCGGTTTGCTTATTACTACTTATGAGCAACTCCGCTCGCTAGGCGAAAAACTGCTCGACATTGAATGGGGTTATGCAGTTTTGGATGAAGGACACCGAATTCGGAATCCAAATGCTGAAATCACTCTTGTTTGCAAACAACTACAAACGGTTCACCGTATTATAATGACTGGTGCTCCAATTCAGAATAAGCTTACTGAATTGTGGTCCTTATTTGATTTTGTTTTCCAGGGAAGTTGGGCGTTTTGCCTGTGTTTGAGGCAGAGTTTTCTGTTCCAATAGCTGTTGGTGGTTATGCTAATGCCTCACCATTACAAGTATCTACTGCCTACAGGTGTAGTTTGTTATTCTTCTGAATGTTTCAGGAAGTTTTGCATTGGTCATGGTTATGTGAATTATTTGTGCTTATAACCTGATATGTCCAGTCTTATACATCTGAGTAATAAATTTAATATTGTGCAGGTGTGCTGTGGTTTTACGTGACTTGATCATGCCTTATCTCCTACGGCGCATGAAAGAAGATGTGAATGCCCAGCTTCCCAAAAAGACTGAGCATGTGCTCTTCTGCAGCCTCACTGCAGAGCAACTATCTGCATATAGATCATTTCTTGCTAGCTCCGAGGTGGAGCAAATATTGGATGGAAATAGAAATTCTCTATATGGAATCGATGTAATGCGTAAAATATGCAACCACCCTGATCTTCTAGAGAGAGAACATTCCTGTCAGAATCCTGATTATGGGAATCCTGAACGTAGTGGGAAGATGAAAGTTGTAGCCCAAGTGCTGAAAGTTTGGAAGGATCAGGGTCATCGTGTTCTTCTTTTTTCTCAGACTCAACAGATGCTTGATATTATTGAGATTTTCTTGATTGCCAGTGATTATGATTATAGGAGAATGGATGGTCTTACTCCTGTCAAGCAGAGAATGGCTTTAATAGATGAATTCAATAACTCAAGTGATGTGTTCATATTCATTCTAACAACAAAAGTTGGCGGTTTGGGGACAAACTTGACTGGTGCAAACAGGGTGATCATTTTTGACCCTGATTGGAACCCATCAACTGACATACAGGTACATTTGTGATCAATTCTTCATTTTCTTCACATCTGTGAAGTATGCATTTTACATGTAACTTGTTAGCTTTCGCTCAGCATCAGGAACCTGTGATTATTTTTTGTATTTTTTTTGAGACATTGCTAGAAATTGTCCACTTAACGTATCACCTTTTTTAATTGTATCGACAGTATGAAAATGTATACACTTGCAATAAATTGCTGCTTTGATCATCTCTGCATAGGCATACTAATGGGTTAAAATCATTATGTCACAATTCTGTTAGAAAAATTCAATTCTTGTTAGTTGTCAGGATGATATATCCCTGCAGTTAGTTTTACTCTAAACCACCACTTCTGTAGATTGAGGGCAACTGTTGCTTATAATAGGCTAGGGAGCGTGCTTGGCGTATTGGTCAGAAACGGGATGTAACTGTATATAGATTGATTACGCGTGGAACTATTGAGGAGAAAGTGTACCACCGACAAATATACAAGCATTTTCTCACAAATAAGATATTGAAGAACCCACAGCAAAGAAGGTTTTTTAAAGCTCGAGATATGAAGGATCTTTTCACTCTTAATGATGATGGGAATGGTGGGTCTACTGAAACTTCTAATATTTTCGGTCAGTTGTCTGAAGCTGTGAATGTTGTTGGGGCTCAGAAAGATAAGCAGCAGGATAAACAGAAACATAAGAAAGATGCTGCAGCAATTGCTGATGATGCTCGAGGTGACCGAGAAAACAACTTAGAGATTGGATCCTCCAGGAGAAAAGGAAAAGAGAAAGCTGATAATAGTGGTAATGAAGAAGACGAAGAAGCAAATATCTTAAAGAGTCTGTTTGATGCCTATGGTATACATGTAAGTTTTTCTGTGTTTGTTCACATAATTCCCTTTGGCTGCTTCCGGTGTATACTCTTTCCTCTGGAGGATTTATCGTCTTGCCTCTAAATTGTTGATCAAAAGACCCTTTTTCCCCCTCTTGCATAAGAGATATTTTGATGCAAAACACTTCCAACAAAAATGATGGGCGAAAATATAATACACCCTCATACTTTATTACCGATGTATGTTTTTTTCCCCTTGGGAATTACTAATAGAATACCTAAAACCATTGTTCTTTCAATTTGATCCATGAGACCCCTTTCGCTATGAAGTTTTACAGATTAAACCTTTCTGTCTCATTGACTTAAGAAAATGTAATGAAAAGAGTCGCATGTTTAGCACATGAAAATTGATGGGTTACAAGGGCACTATATTTTTGAAATTTTCACTGGTTTATCACATAAACCAGTTAGCTGAGAGGTCAGTGTACGTGCACTGTTGAAGCTTAACTAGCTACTACTGTATAGTAGGATTTGTAAATCGGTGCCTCCTGCATCGCAGTTATCCTTTCTGGTCTGTGTTGCACATATAGAAATAGAACATGCTTCATAGATCCTTTTTCTCTTCCTTAAATTTCAAAAACAGCGGGGCGTTACTCTATGTGCCCATAGTATTCAATAAGGACAAACAAGACCTTAGCATCCCCATCGGGATGCTACCTAATCTACTTGTTCTCTGTTCACATTGGTTAATTTTTGCTTTTGATTTTCATTTATGGTCTTCAGAGTGCTGTGAACCATGATGCAATTATGAATGCCCATGATGAAGAGAAGATGAGGTTGGAGGAGCAAGCCTCGCAAGTTGCACAAAGAGCAGCAGAAGCATTGCGGCAGTCCAGAATGCTTCGCAGTCGTGAAGATATATATGTTCCAACTTGGACTGGGAAATCTGGAACTGCTGGTGCCCCGTCAACTATTCGGCAGAAATTCGGTTCGACTGTGAATTCTCAGCTGATAAAGCCCTCATCAGATGGATCGTCCAGCAATAAAACAAGTGAATTCAATGGCTTTGCAGCTGGGGCTGCAGCTGGAAAGGCACTATCTTCAGCTGAATTACTGGCAAGAATTCGAGGAAACCAAGAAAAAGCAGTAGGAGCTGGACTTGAACGTCAAATCGAGTTGGCTTCAAGTTCAGCGAATGGAGCGAGATCTACGAATACTAGGACTTCACGGTCATCTAAAAGTCTATCCGGGGTGCAGCCAGAAATATTGATTCGTAAGATCTGTACATTTATACAAGAAAGAGGGGGAAGCAGCGATTCAGGCAGCATAGTCCAGCATTTTAAGGATAGGATACCTTCAAAGGATTTGCCTTTGTTTAAAAATCTGTTGAAAGAAATTGCTACGCTCCAGAAAGACCCAAGTGGATCTCGTTGGGTGCTGAAGCCCGAATTTATACAGCCATGATCATCGCTCCAAACCTTTTTGGGGAATATGGTTTCTTCCAAATTTTTTTTTTTGTTTCTTTTTATTAAAGGAAAATGTCCTATAGGTCTTTAATTTTTTCATAATATACTATTACTATTAGAATAACGAGGACTTAACAGGTAATTAGCAAAATATCAATGAGCTAATGGATAATTATGAAAAATAAAAATTGGAAACCCAAAAGGCATTTTCTCTCTCCCCTTTTTTTTGGCTGTCAAATAGAGGTCTTCACTTTTGTATATATAATCTCATTTTGCTCGAACACTGCATGTAGCTTAACTTTCACGTGTTAAATTTCCTAGCTATGTTGGTACTTTATATACACAAGAAAAAGAACCGCCCCCTTTTCTCTAGAGTTTGAACCAGAAATATCGGTAGAGCCTGATAGCTGCAGCCCATAGATTTGAGTATTTGTATCGTAAAAAGTGTTGCCTCTTGTGATTTTTAATCCAGTAAGAGGCAACTATGACTCGTTATACACACAGATTGCTTTTTTCGGAATTGAGCCACTCATGTTTTTCCCAGGTATAAGACGGAAAAAAAAAAGAATAATTTATTTATATATAAAAAACAAACCGAGTTCCATATGAAACTTTCACATCAATACAACATTCTTTTCCAAAATATGCAAGTATTTGGTGATTCTTTAATGCTCTTTCCAATTTTCCTTCGCCATCATTCGCCTTTTCCTTGTAGAACAAAAACATCAAACAAACATCTCGTACAACTAGAAAGCTGCCCATCCTGATGCGGTACTAGATCCAGATGTGGTTGATAAGGAAGATTCCTCTGTACAAATCAACAAGCACATTTGCAAAATAAAAACTTATATATATTGCAGTAGAAAGAAAGTAGCACTTAACATCTATGGCAGTGCAACATTCATGTAGTAACATACAGTTGAGATGCATAACATTTCATTAAAGGATGATGAAGCTGAAAGAAAAAACCCATCCAGATAATTGATGTGCAAGGCTAAAGATATGATGATGAACACTCGTTTTTCTCAATGAAAAATAAAACGTCCTGATTTTTGCATGGCACGTTCAGGACAGGCCGACAAGTAGATCCTCTGCCTATGAAGCATTTACACCCTTGAGTGAATATGCAAATGCTCATGCACCTATAAGAAAAATCTACTTGCTTGACCAAGCAACCTAGTAACAATTGCGTCTGAAGATATGGTACCATTTCGTACCACAGGCTTCAAACTAACTTCTAATCAAAGTACAAAATATCGATGTCAACCACAAAGTGAAGTTCCAAGAATGTGAAGTTTTAATGTCAACAAATATGGAAAACGCAGGAGGGTGTATACTGCAAACAAGCTAAAAGAAGCATTACCAGTATCGCAACTACCATAACGTCCAATCATCAAAAAACAACTATAGGATTACATCCTACATTCAACATCCAAATATATACAGCAATATAGCATAACATCTGTGAAAAAATACTAGAAACTATCAAAAGTAATTAATACATCCAAGAGATTCTAGAGAGAACCAGCAATAACTAGATACACATAACAAGTAATTACTGACAATCAGATACATGGAATGTATTTTCTATGTTTGCGCTTCCCCTCATTTTCGGCCATATTATTCTATTACAAGTGAAGTCCAGAATATCTTATTGAATTGCAATTCCCTGGATTATTACATATTACTCAATTAACATGTAAAAATTCCACGGCTTCCTTCACCATGATTAAATATGCAAATAGTAGAAAAAAGAAAAATAGGAATGGAGTAATTTAAAAGAGTGGCATACCTCAATTTGTGAAAGATCTGAAAAAGGATCAGTAGTATAATTCCTTGTGGTTTGCTTTGGTGCCCTTACACCAATATCATGACTAGCTGAGTTCATCCTAGCAGCAGCAGGATCATTAGGGGGTGGCGGGAGAGGAGACTTTATTTTCCCCATCCCACTAGGCGGTGGGGCAAGCCCCACCATTTTAGTCTTTGCTGAAACTGAAACCCCTCCAGACAGCCCAGCAGCTGAAAGCATGCCAGTTCCACTAGTGGGTTTGGGCTTCACATTGATCCGGATCGTCTCACCTTCCTATTATCGGAAACATAATCA
>SKCR01010744.1:0-22081 GCA_019454045.1 Zanthoxylum bungeanum
CGTCAAATCATGTCACTTTGAGTGATGTGACATTTGATTGATTGATTGAGTGATGTGACTTGATGTGTGTGGTTGGATAAGCTTGTACTTGTTTGACTTTTGAAATCAAATAAAGGTATATGTTTATTGATTTTAGAAAATCAATTCAATAATTACACAAAACCAATTCTCTCTCTTTCTTCTTCATTTTTCTCCCTCTTCTACACACCCATGGAGGGCAGTTCTTCTTCTGGTTTTCCGTGAACTTGGAGGAAGAAAGGGAAGCAAAGTGCTTGGTTTTTGTGGTAAAAATCAAGAGAGCTAGCACTCCGAGATACATGCGAAGGTGATAGGGAAGTCCACCCATGAGCCGGGAATCATTTGACGAAGCTTGGAGCTCAAAAAATTTGAAGATGAACCCAAATCCTAGGAGGCCAAAAACAGCCACTGCCGAGCAGTTCACTGTGAGCAAAAAAGAAATTTTCATCGCCTCTCGCGTCGTTCAACCGCTCGATGTGAGTATTCTGCAACTCCTCGTATGTATTCACATGTGTTTCATGCTTGTTTATTGATCCTTGGGACCTTAGCAAACTCCAACAGTATGTACTTCGATGGTTTCATCCGATTCGTGAGATCATACATAGTGACGATGTAAAGATCGAAAAGATCGTTTCAGATGATAACCTTGCATATCCGCTGACGAAAGCTATATCTCTGCAAAAGTTTGAGCGACCCATACATAGTTCAGGTGTTGGACACTTGAGTGATTAGCTATAGGCCAAATGGGAGATTGTTGGACAATTATGACCTATAGCATCACTATTTATAAAAGACATGGTGTTTTTGTATAAGTTAACTATGTGACAAAGGAAATTGCTCTTTTATCATTTTGTAATTGGATTACTTTGATATATAAATTATAAAAATCCATATGATTAGTATCGGATTAATAAGATACGAGACAGTATTAATCCACGAAAGGTTTAATCATTAAATATCCATAGTCGTAGTATTATCGAGACTGGACATCGATAATGCGGAATAGGCTAGTATTACACTTGTGCGCGTTATGGAAGCTTAAAGGCATAGTTCTCATATATTTAAGTATTGGATACTTATGCAAGTATGATAGGAGGTTCTGTTAGCCGTTGGACCGGGAACAACTTCGCTCTGGATAGACCCATCGGAATCCCATTGGTAGTATGACTATGTGTCTATGAGAATCTGAATCAGGGTAGGTGTATGTGGTCTTAACCTGAGACTTGCATCGCTAATACTTGCAAAACAATCAGTATAATTTGGTTTTGGTCGTCCGGAGCTTTAACATGTTCTGTGTACGCCTCTTCTGGGTTTTTTTAGAATCGTAGTATATTGGGTGTGATGGTCAAGATGGAAGTATCACTTCAATCATATGGAGATGATGATCACGCAGGGATATAGAACTAGCACTCTTAAATACTACAGCTATCGGGATAGTATGACTAGGTCATGATTATCCGATTACAGAGACTAGTTGCTAGTGATCCGATATATGTTTCGTACGGGGCAGACATAATTCCAGCCCCAAGCCTAGCATGTGACATCAGATACTGGATCGTATTACGCAATACTTTGTATACTATGCCTGATATAGATTATATATGTTGGACAAAATGACCCATAGCGTCACTATTTTCACAGATCATTGTGTTGTTTTAGCAAATTAACTATATGACAAGGAAATTGCACTCTCATCATTTGTGATTAGATCACCATAGATATATAAATGAAGAGAGGTCTCTATGATTAATTCTGGATTAAGAATGATATGAGACAGTATCAATCCCCGAAGGTTTAATCATTAAATATCCCTAGCCGGAGTATTATCGAGACTGGACATCGATAATGCGGAATAGGCTAGTATTGCACTTGTGTGCGTTGTGAGGGCACAACGACATAGTTCTCATATATATATAAGTATCGGATACTTATGCAAGTGCGATAGGAGGTCGTGTTTCACCGATAGTACGGGAAACAGCTTCGCTCTGAATAGACCCGTCGGAATCCCATTGGTATTATGACTATGTGTCTATGGGAGGCCGAAATCAAGGTAGGTGTGTATAGTCTTAACCTGAGACTTACATCGCTAATACTTACGATAATCGATAGACTTTGGTCTTGGTGGTATAGGGCTTTAACCGGTTCTGCGTACACCACTTCTGGGTTATCAGAGAGTCGTAGTGTATTGGGTGTGATGTCAAGACGGAAGTATCACTTCAGTCATAGTGGAGATGATGTCACGCAGGATACGGTACTAGTGCTCTTGAGTGATGCGCATCCAATCGGGATATTGTGACCAGGTCATGAATATCCGATTATAAAGACTATGTTACCAGACATCCGATATGTGTTTCGGATGGGGCAGACACTTATCCAACCCCAGCCCTAGCACGTGACTATCCGATACTGGGCCGATATGCACAATACAATTGGTATACTACGCTTGATATAGATCCTTGTATATTCTATATGGATATGTCCGGAGAATTGGGAAGACTTGGTGCTTTGCTAGGAGTCGACCTTGTCTCGTAAATCGGTAGAACGTAGTACTTAGTACATACGTGATTCGGATACTCCGATGACCGTATTTACTGCCAATATATCCGGGGATCTCATGGGTCGCTTCCCGATAATCCACCGATGATGCATAACTCGCACTCTTAAATAATCTGGGATTATATAGAAGAAAGAGAAAATTAATCTATGATTAATTACGGAGATATTTTATCTAGGATAAAATATCGTCTAGAGAGAGATAAAGATTAATTTGGAATTAATCGGTAAATTAATATATTCGATATATTAAATGAAATTAGATTTCGACGCGAAATTAAAATTAGATTTTAATTCGGGCGAACGAATTAATTTAGAATTAATTCGTTAGCGATGTGAATAGTGAATTCGCTAGGCGTAATCATTTAATTACGACGTGACGGAAAAATCGTTAATTTGGAATTAACGAACCCGAGCCCGAATGTTATTGCGAGCGCATTCGTATTTCGAATTCGAGTGCGGCAACGCAAGTCGCATCAAGCGTCAAATCATTAGTCGCATCAAGCGTCAAATCACTTGTCACTTTGAGTAATGTGATATGACAAGTTGTCACTTTAATAAAGTGATGTTGATGTGAATAGTGATAGACAAGATGTGTGTATTGATGGCTTTTATTTTTCACTTTTTAAAAAGCAAATTCAAGTGAAATTCATTTGAAATTCACTAAAGTGTATAATTACACTTAAAATGCAAATGCAAATCACTTTTTACACACTTTCATCTCTCCATTTCTCTCTCAATAGCTCACGCCCAAAACTGCATAAGTGGACTGGTTTTGAACCAGAAATGGCGTGAACAAGGGAAGCCAAGAGTTGGGTTTTCATGGTGAAAATCCAAGTGCTAGCACACTTACGAGACTTGCGAAGGTGGTAGGGAGGTTCACCCATGAGGCGGGACCCATTCGACGAAGTTTGGAGCTTCGAAATGAGACCCGAAACTGCCCAAACCAGTGAAGTGAACTGCTGCAGTGGCGCACCAAAACAGTGAGCTGTGTGGCTTCAATCGTCTTCAAATCGACTCAACCGACCGATGTAAGTATTCCGCTATCTTCGTTGGTGTATTCACTCATTAATTTCATGTCTTGTTTGATCTTGGGACCTAGATAATAACCAACAATGGCATCAAGAGCTATAGGTTCAAGCATGAAATTGTAGGGCTTAAAATTTGGGTAAATGTTTGTTGAGCATGATTTGAATAAATTGATTGTTTAAGTATGCTTATAACATGTTTAATTTCATTTTGGTTGGACCAATTTGTTGAAAAATGATTTGGAATTATTTTCCCCAAATTGGTTACCTTGGCCGAATGTATTAGCTATTTTGGGTTCTTGGAAATTTTTGTTTTTTGATTCATTAGATGAATTGGAATCATAATGTTTGATGTTAATTTGAGGTCAATTGGATTGTATTTGAATTGGACAAAAACCCCCAAAAATCTTATGTTGGCCGAATGTAACTATGCCCTAATGTCTTGGTATTTTTTTGATTTTATGACATTGGATGTGTATGAAATCATTTAGGATGTTGATTTAATGTCGATTGTGGGTTCGATTGGATTGAAACCAAATCAGACACAAATCCATCCTTTGGCCGAGAGCATTAAGCATGTAATGGGTTTGATTTTCATTTATGTGTTGGACATATGATAATGATAATGAGCATGATTAATTGGACTAATGGGTGTTTTAGAAATATTGATTTAGTTGATTAATCATGTAATACACTTTAGTTTAATTGAATATGAAATTGGATTTTGTATATTTAATTAATTGGGCCTAATTTTGGAAATTGGACTTTAATGTTGTAATGGGCTTATTGGGCTTGATTTTATCAAGTTGGGTTTAGGCCAAATGGATTGGATCCAATTGGGCCAAAACCACTTCCGTTAAGCCCAAATGTGACTTAATGAACCTTTAAAGTTCAATTGGGCCTAATGGGCCAAGATTGATTTATGGGCTTATGGGGTAAATCCCGGATGGACTTTGATTATCGGTTTGACCCGAGTTGACCAAAAGTCCACGCCTTAAGAAATCAATTAAAAGCCCATTGGACCTTAATTGAATTGACGTTGGACGTTAATCGGTCTTTGAGACGCGTTACGATTAAATTTGGAATTTAAATCGTAAAAGGTTTATTATTAATAAGTGTAATGTTTAATTTGGAATTGAATAGTGAATTAGTATTAAATACATGTTAAATTTGATTTAATGATGTAGTTTAATTTAATTCATGAATTCGTACTTTGAGTACTTATTCGCAAAAACGAGTTTGACTCGAACAAAATCAAATCGTTGTTTGAACATTGGATGATCACTTAATTATCAGATTAATTAATTTGATTAGATTGATTGATAGCATGCTTATGTGTGTGAATACGTGGTTGTGTTGTATGAATAATGTATATCGGATGGATATTAGTCGGGTGGGGCAATTTTAGAAATTGTTGTAATAAATTCGATTTATTAAATTGGACCTGCGTGTCCAGCCTTATCACCTTCATTCTCTTTGTATTCTCTTCTCACCTATTCCCCTCCATGTAAATGAGGTTTCTTTAGAAGTGTAGTGTAACGGGTAGAAGTAATACAAGTGCTAGCTTGAGTGAGAAAGGGAGAGATTTGATCTAGGATCAATGTGTAAAGTATCCATCCGCATATCATTATTATTTATTTTCATACTCGCTTTATTATGTATTTAGAATGCATGTTTAAGGGTGTATGATGATGAGACCTTAACAAAGATAATTAAATTGGTAGCCAATTTGCACGCGAAAAACCCTCGTTAAATATCATGCGTTTTTTCCTTCCATTGAGTGATTCTTGCTCAAGATCCGAGATTGGCAGGGGTTGTTGGCCAAAGTCAAGCCCTTGTCCGTCGAAGATGTGTTTTAATCACGAGGCTTGTTCCATATCGGTGTCGTGTCCAAGTTGTGGTTTGTTGGCCAAAGTCAAGACCACTTCTTGTCCATTGAAATTGATTACGAAGCTTCCATGTCAATGGGTCCGCGCTTGACTGGGATCACTAGGTTGTTGTGCCAAAGCCAAGGCCTAGTTGATTCAGAGGAAAAATGTTAGGGTATATATTCGATATATAGGCATATATAAGATATTGTTTGGGACTTGGATGTCCACCTACTGGATCTAGGAGTTGGATGAGATCCAATTGATCTTCGAGAACTACCTAGTTAATTATCATACAATTTGTTGGCCAAAGTCAAGATTGTGTGATATTTAACGGGATCCTAGCCCACTAGGAACACGGTTTCCCGAGTACTCGACAGAGGTTAGAGGCTCGACGAAAAATAGTGGGAGGCAAGTATTGAATTTGCAACATTCGTTCGAATACTCGCTAAACGCGCTCATCTATATTTTACTCGTCATATTAATCAAAAGTATTAGTTGGACTAATATTTTATGTTGTTTTAATATATATATAGTTGGACTATATACAAACTCATTCGATAATAATAGTTGATTTTATAATTGGATTATGGTAATCAATATTAAATTATAGTTGATTAAATAATTGGATTATTGTAATTATTATAATGAATAGTACCTTATTAAATTGATTAAATAGTTGGACTATTGAAATCAAGAAAGAATTGAAAAGTTGAATATTTAAAATATATAATCCTTGGATTAAATGTTTTAAATGATTTAATTTTCATATTGGGAATAAATAATAGGTTACTTTATTGGATAAAATAACTTGTTATATCTAGGCCCATAATTAAGCAAATAAGTAGAGCATAAAATCTTTGGAAGATTTATGTGATGATGACTTTAGTGCTTAATTTAATATACTTGACAATAAATCTATTTTAAAGTCAAAGTTTGCAATTGGGCAAGTTGCACAAGGTGCACATCATTTCGATATTCTAAAACCCAAGGCTTGGCCAAAGGTTTGTGAAATATTGAAAAGATAATTGACATATCCCAAAGTGACTACCATTTGGATATGGCAGACACGAAGGAATTAAAGAAAGGGCGAGGCTCTGACTTTAAAATATTTGTCAAAGTTATGTTCACTACTAGTATTGAAATTGGATTTTAAATACTTAGTGTGGTACATAAAATATATGTATTGATGCTCAGAATCCGCTATGAGCTGGATACTGACTTCAAGCCGAGATTTCTATGCGAATCGGAAACGGGACGAAAGTCGCTGTTTCGACCGTAGATACCTAAGTTTAGGAACTACCCTTTGGGTATGTACTTAAATTAGGAACTGTTATAATGTAACTAGTTTGACTAGAGACATTATCTCTATATCAGTGTTTAATCCGTTGCGGATAAACCTTTATATTCTAGAACACTAAAGTTTTTATTATATAAAAGTTGATACTGAGATAAACACATTAGATGTGAATAACAGAATTTATATTTTGAATATAATAAAATCTCAAACATAGAAAAATGACAAATAAATAGCTCAAATTGATTTGATCAATAGAGACTTATTTGTGGCATTGTTGTCTAGGACACAATTAAACGAAACTCATATATCCACACTTTTGAAGAGTGGGTACTAGGACTGATTTGACTATTCAATAAGGTCTGCGAATCTAGTTTATTAGGTAAAGTACCTAAAATACTATTTACTTGGTAATAGTAAAAGGGCCACCGATCTGTAGCCCTATTCATGGTGAAGTAAGTGGGCTCATATCTAGCTAGGCTAGATGTGAACATGAATATTTCGTGACCTTAACGGATGTGGCATCACGTTATGGTTATGTGTTTCTTTTGAAGAACACAAATCGGAAACTTTAAAGTTTCGACACGAAGTAAATAAACAGATCGGCTATAGTATTATTCCGCCACGGTAAGACCGTAATGGAAAATACTTAAGCAGTAAGTTTCATACGTACATGAAACAGTACGGTATTCTTTCAGAAAGCCTCCGAGACACGTCAGTTAGACGGTGTGTCCGAACTAAAAACCGAATTTTGATGGACATGATAAGGTTTATCACGAGTCGCTCTGAGCTACTATTTCCTTCAATAGGATATGTATTAACAGTGCAAAACTTATTTAGAATAAGGTTCCATATAAATCTGTTTGACAGATGTCATGTAGGATATGAACAGGGAAGAAACGAGGTTTCTGATTCCTGATAATTTGGGTATGCAGGCATAACGTTTGGATGATACCAAACTAAGGACCCAATTGGATAAGTGCCAATATAGGTTATCCTAAGGGAAACCATAAGTATAGTACTTATAAATCTCACATGAGAACAATGTGATTGTTGCTCACCATGCGTTTTTCCTAAGAGGAATACCGATATGCAGTGGTCAGTGGGAGGATAGTGATACTCGATGAAAATCGGAGTAATACTGTTCTAGGCACGAAGTCCTTAATGGAACACGAATAGTTCATCTATGATGAATCTATACCATTAATCTTCAAATGCACAAGAACTTCGTAGATCGGATAGAGTCAGAAAACAACCTAGGGTATGGGTTTTCTGATCTAACCTCATAAAGATGTCAATCTTATGAAGGTATATCCACCGACTACGTTTTGAGGAAGTGATACGAGGTATCGACTACGTTTTGAAATGTGTCAGTTATAGATCAAAATCGCTTTCCTAAAAAGGAAACCTTTTGGAGAATGTTTATAACATTCTGACGATTTTGTATAACCGACGAACAAGGTTTGCGGGTTATTCATCCATGTTTCGATTAATGCAAGCATAAGGTTCTTGGAACTGTCGTTTTGAAATAATCATAATGGTTTATGATTTGAATCAAAACGAAATAATTCTTGTATATATAAGGAGGTTAGTGGGAGAGCGCACTGACAGTTAAATTCCCATATAGCAATGATGAAAGCTTGGCTTTCAATAGAAATTCTCCGTAGAATTCTGGGGAGTAACAACCTTTATTCGAGGAATAAAGATCTACTGGGATAGATTTGGAGTTGTTAACACTCTCTGGGAATTGTACATTTAATATGTACTTGTATTGGTGTCTCATACGCTTCGAGCATATGGAGTCACGATCAGGTCAATCCAAGTGATAGTCAATGGATTGAAGTTAAGAACATCTGTTAGTATCTCAGAGAACTAAAGATGCTATCTTAAACTATGGAGAAGGAGAACTTGAAGTGACTGGGATCACTGCTGCAAGTTTCCAAACGATTAAATAATACGGTACTATTAAGTTTGACACTGGGACAGTGAGCTGGAAATATTCCGAGCAAGATAACTGTTGCCGAATAAACAACAAATGCGGATTATTGCTGCAGCTGAGGCAGCAAAAGAAGCCATTTGGATCGAAAATAAATCTAATTAGATTAGATATAGTTCTGTTAGCAGCTGAGCTAGGCGTCAGCACAGGCTAAAGAATTGAAGGTCTCATCGACGATCCAGATATATACTTCTATATCATCTGATTCGTTCGGATCATACATCGTGGCGATGTGATGATCGTATAAATCGGTCAAACGATAATCAAACAAATCCGCTGACGAAAACCTTTCCTCAGCAATTTGAGCGAACCGTACATATTTCGGTGTGGGACACTTGAGTGACTGACTATGTGCCAAGTGGGAGATTGTTGGACAAAATGACCCATAACGTCACTATTTGCACAGATCATTGTTGTTGTGTAGCAAATTACTATGTGACAAGGAAATTGCACTCTCATCATTTGTGATTAGATCACCATAGATATATAAATGAAGAGAGGTCCCTATGATTAATTCTGGATTGAGAATGATATGAGACAGTATCAATCCCGAGGTTTAATCATTAAATATCCCTAGCGGAGTATTATCGAGACTGGACATCGATAATGCGGAATAGGCTAGTATTGCACTTGTGTGCGTTGTGAGGGCACAACGGCATAGTTCTCATATATATAAGTATCGAATACTTATGCAAGTGCGATAGGGGTCATGTTTCACCGATAGTACAGGAAACAGCTTCGCTCTGGATAGACCCCTCGGAATCCCATTGGTATTATGACTATGTGTCTATGGGAGGCCGAAATCAAGGTAGGTGTGTATAGTCTTAACCTGAGACTTACATCGCTAATACTTACGATAATCGATAGACTTTGGTCTTGGTGGTACAGGGCTTTAACCGGTTCTGCGTACACCACTTCTGGGTTTATCAGAGAGTCGTAGTTATTGTGTGATGTCAAGACGGAAGTATCACTTCAGTCATAGTGGAGATGATGTCACGCAGGATACGGTACTAGTGCTCTTGAGTGATGCGCATCCAATCGGGATATTGTGACCAGGTCATGAATATCCGATTATAGAGACTATGTTACCAGACATCCGATATGTGTTTCGGACGGGGCATACACTTATCCAGCCCCAGCCCTAGCACGTGACTATCCGATACGGGCCGATATGCACAATACAATTGGTATACTACGCTTGATATAGATCCTTGTATATTCTATATGGATATGTCCGGAGAATTGGGATACTTGGTGCTTTGCTAGGAGTCGACCTTGTCTCGTAAATCGGTAGAACGTAGTACTTGGTACGTACGTGATTCGGATACTCCGATGACCGTATTTACTGCCATATATCCGGGGATCTCATGGGTCGCTTCCCGATAATCCACCGATGACGCATAACTCGCACTCTTAAATAATCTGGGATTATATAGAAGAAGAGAAATTAATCTAGGATTAATTACGGAGATATTTTTCTAGGATAAAATATCGTCTAGAGAGAGATAAAGATTAATTTGGAATTAATCGGTAAATTAATATATTCGATATATTAAATGAAATTAGATTTCGACGCGAAATTAAAATTAGATTTTAATTCGGGCGAACGAATTAATTTAGAATTAATTCGTTAGCGACGTGAATAGTGAATTCGCTAGGCGTAATCATTTAATTACGACGCGACGGAAAAATCGTTAATTTGGAATTAACGAACCCGAGACCGAATGTGATTGCGAGCGCATTCGTATTTCGAATTCGAGTGCGGCAACGCAAGTCGCATCAAGCGTCAAATCATTAGTCGCATCAAGCGTCAAATCACTTGTCACTTTGAGTGATGTGATATGACAGTTGTCACTTTAATAAAGTGATGTTGATGTGAATAGTGATAGACAAGATGTGTGTATTGATGGCTTTTATTGTTTCACTTTTTAAAAAGCAAATTCAAGTGAAATTCATTTGAAATTCACAAAGGTATAAGTTACACTAAAAATGCAAATGCAAATCACTTTTTACACACTTTCATCTCCCATTCTCTCTCTCAATAGCTCACGCCCAAAACTGCATAAGTGGACTGGTTTTGAACCAGAAATGGCGTGAACAAGGGAAGCCAAGAGTTGGGTTTTCATGGTGAAAATCCAAGTGCTAGCACACTTACGAGACTTGCGAAGGTGGTAGGGAGGTTCACCCATGAGGCGGGACCCATTCGACGAAGTTTGGAGCTTCGAAATGAGACCCGAAACTGCCCAAACCAGTGAAGTGAACTGCTGCAGTGGCGCCACCAAAACAGTGAGCTTTGTGGCTTCAATCGTCTTCAAATCGACTCAACCGACCGATGTAAGTATTCTGCTATCTTCGTTGGTGTATTCACTCATTAATTTCATGTCCTGTTTGATCTTGGGACCTAGATAATAACCAACATATATTCGTCGTTGAATATTTTTGGAGAATTGGGTAGGCACGATGCTTTGCTAGAAGCCAACTATGCTTTTAAATCGGTGAGAACGTGGTACATGGTACGCACGTGTCGGATAGTCCGACAACCGCATTTACTGCCAACATATCCAGGAATCTCTTGGGTCGCTTCCCAAAGATTCACCGATGACATTTGACTCGAACAGAATTAATCTGGGATTAATTATGAAAGAGAAAATTAATCTGGGAATAATACGGCAAGAATTAATCTGGGATTAATAATGAAAGAGAAAATTAATCTGGGATTAATACGGTAAGAATTAATCTGGGATTAATTCAACTAGAAGGGAGAACGTGATTAATTTGGAATTAATCGGCAAAGTAAATTTAATAGTTAATTAGATTTTACTATTTAATTTATTTAATTGGGCTAAAATAATATATCGGATATATTAATTAAATTGGAGTAATATAATTATATAAAATATATATAATTGATGAATTTTGGATTTCAATACGTTAAAATTGGATTTTAATTCAAGCGAATGAATTAATTTGGAATTACTTCGTAAGCGACTTTCGTATAATTCTGCTAGGCATTATTATTTAATTAAATTGAATTTAATTACGTAGCGATGAAAAAATTCGTTTAGTCGGATTAAACGAATCGAGCCCAAAGTGTTGTTTTAGCCAACTTAAATTTGGAATTTAAAGTGGTGGGACCCAATTGACTTACATCACTTGTCAAGAGTGTGATGTGAGTGGTTGGCTTGCATTTAATGAATTCTTTTTCATTACACCAACTTGGAAGTCAATTTTGGTATTATGTTTTTGGAAAACACAAAATACATTATTCACATTTCTCTCTTTCCTCTCCATCTCACCATGGCCGAATTCTCCCTCTCTTGTTCTTGAAATTTTGTTGCAAAATTTCATCCAAGCTAGCACTTAAGTAGTCAAAGAAAGGTGATAGGGAAACTCACCATTGAGTTTGGAATTCATTTCAAAGGCTTGGAGCTTCTACATCCAAAGAAAAACTTTTGAACTTCAACCGATCAATGTAAGTTTTTTTCCGTAAACTTTCTTGATATATTCACACACTAATCAATGTTTAGAGATCCTTGGCATATCTAGGACACTGACAAAGTTGTTGTATTGTGAGAATCGATATTCTTAACACACAACTATACATCTTTTTTTCTTAAGCTCTTTCATTTGCCTTCAATTATTCACAACAATTGCAAATAATTGATTATCAAACTATGTCAAACATGTGACTTCTAAAGTCACTAAAGCCAAGAAACGTCATTATAAGATAAACTAATACCTAATGGAGTTTTCTTAATGCCAGTCAAGATTCTCGAGACATGAACTAGTTCACGTCAATTCTTACCGCAAAAGAAACTATTATCTCTAGACAATTATATCCTAAAACATATATCTATTTAGATTACCTATCGTGACTTAGCAACTAAGTCACTAACCATCTTGATTTTTAAGAAAATCGGAACAACAGTTCCCGATGGTTTTGACTAATCTAACAATATCCAAGTCGATTTACATTATAGAACCTATTCTAGAAATACGCAACCATAAGTGAAGTCAGAAAACATATTCAAATAATATGCATGCAATGGATTAGAAGTTTAATTCAATTAAAAATATATATAAAGGAAAACAAAGCAGCAATTTCCATAATATTACGCACTGCCTAAGTTATAGATTTTAAACCCAGCAGTGTCTCCCACTACTTTACGTAATATTGTAATCCCCAACGAAAAATGGGAATTCAATAATTAAATCGAATTCCATAGTGAGAGGTAGATCCCATGAATATATTTTGACTCACAGCTTTGGCACGATCTCGCCTCGTACGTATTCATTAGGTAGACAACTATTTGTCAATCACACTCACTGTGACTCCAGATTTTGGTCCTGACCGCTTCTCATTATGACAGCTTTGGCACGTTCACAAGGAGGTGTATCAAGGCTTCACTTGCCAATGACAAACTCAAGCTACCAATGTAGTCCTGACATCTTTGGCACGTTCAGGATTTCCATTTTCACTTGAATTTTTCTAGTATCAAATATACATCCGGCATGGATAAAATTCTATCAACTACACCCTCACTATTTTGGCACTTTCTCGAATGGAGCCATAGAAAGATACCTATAAACAGTATTGACAAGACGGACAAAGAAACATGTATCCAATACATGTCACTTTACTGCCTTATTCAAGTGGGGATATTCCTCAAGAAGCTTTACTTTACATCAAATGCAGAATATTAATCTAGATCAATTTCCAAACAGTTCAATTCTACCTTAGAAAACATAACTTAATTTAACCATTAAATTTCTGTTACGTTTCTCATTAGCGTAGAACCGAAAAGTCAAGAAATATCTAAATTACATGCATATGCAAACATCAAAATTGGATTATATATCATATATCACGCATGAAAAATGTAATGGATAAAGGATCAGACCTGCTCTGATACCATTTTGTTGGGGTTTGGCGCGGGCGCAGCGGAAGCTCGCGGTTCGGGTGAAATCAAAATTTTAAAACTTTTTAAATTACCGAATAAATTATTCAATATCTAATATGAATAATTTATTCATATTTCACCTAAACATATTTATTCAATATCAAATAACGACATAAATAGCTAAGGAACATCGCAAAACTTTTACGAAAATGTTTTTTCTCAAAATGGCATAAAACGCATTTTTATCCGAACCGAACAACCAACACACATGGGGGCTGCCCAGGTCAGCTCCAATGGTGCTTGGGCAGTTCATGGGCTGCCCAAGCTATGGCCAATTCACTATTTGGACAGCAGACACCCGGTAAGCCCGAACGCACACCCGGTAACGCCGTTTTTCGCTGTTTTCGCATATTTCAACTACGAAACAATTTCCGGAAATTGTTCCAATGTCCAAAATACATCCAATACATTTATACAACATAATTTTAATCACCAAAAACACATAATTACCAGATCTGAGTTTTGTAACAAAAATATCATTTTTCATGCTATAAATCCAATTTTCTCAATATCAATCATATTAATACTAACACCAACCAAAGCCACCACCTATGAAGAACTCAAGAATAATTCTAGGACAAGAGTGGTCATAACACTCTAGAATGGAAACAAGTCATCAAATGACAAAATTGAATCAATATTACACTAATATCATCCAATCCAACTTCACACATGCATCTAGTCTCCAAATCCATCCTCCAAATCAAAAAGCCTCAAAATATAAGAAAGGAAGAAACCCTAGAACTATTCTAGATATTCAAGAATAAGAAACAAGCTTTCTATGTTTAAGATTATTGAAGATTACCTTGAAATCTTACAATTTCCTCAACTTTTTCTTGATTTCTTCACTTTCTTCCTTTGTTTCTTCTTCAGAAAATTTTGAGAGCTTTTTGTGGAGATGGGTTCGACCATGGAGTCTTAAAATGAAGAAAAAAAAAATTTCAACTTAAATACAAGCCAAACCGACTTAGGGTTATAAGAAGGGTATTTTAGTCATTTGGTCAATTAATCTAATTTAATAATGAAAATAAGCTTTAAATTAACAAATCCAATTTGCAAACTTTTGGCTTAATAGAATTATGCCACATGTAACCAATAATAATCAAACATATTGCATAACATTTATGTAATATTGAAATAATTTAATTATCTAGATATTTAACATTTAAACATCTGAATAATTAATCAATGCGAATATTATTATTTACGTATTTTTATTTACATTAATTAACAAATACATATATTAATGGCATGTGTCAAAGTCTCATTTGACAATTAATTAATATGTATCAAATCAAATCTTGTATCAAATACAAATACATATTAATTATCAATTGACCGAAATGCCCATAATGCATGTATTTTCGTTTAACCGTTTAAACGACTTGAATTAACTCATTTAATTCGGTGAAGTATTATGAATAATTTATATTATTCATAACGCATTGCCCAAGTGCTCAACGAGTACACTTTATATTGTGGGTGTTGGAGTTTGCTAAGGTCCCAAGGATCAATAAACAAGCATGAACATGTGTCAATACAATCGAGAAAGTCACGGAATACTCACATCGAGCGGTTGAGTGACGCGGGGAGGAACGAAAATGAATTCTGCTCACTGTTTTGTGTGGCAGTGGGCTGCTATTTGTTCCTCATTTTCGGCCATCAAGCTTCAAGAATCCAAGCTCCAAGCTTCGTCGAATGATTCCCGGCTCATGGGTGGACTTCCATATCACCTTCGCATGTCCCTCGGAGTCCTAGCTCTCTTGATTTTTGCCACAAAAATCCACACTTTTGCTTCCCATTTTCTTCAAGTCACTCGGCAGTGGTTGTTTCTAAAACAAAAGAAAAATCGGCCCCAAGGGCGTGAGAGAGGAGAGAAAATGGAGGAGAGAGAGAGATAAATTGTTATTTTAAAATTGGTAATTGATTTCAAAAATCAAATACACAATTTTGGTTCCAAAAGCCAAAGCAATTAATGCCCACAAATGCCAACCACACGCATCACTCAATCACATCAATCACAAGTTGTTAAGTCACATCACTCAAAGTGACAAGTGATTTGATGCTGATGCGACTAGCAATTTGACGCTTGATTTTACTTGCGTGCCGCACTCGAATTTGAAATGCGAATGCGCTCGCAAATAATACCGGGCTCGGGTTCGCTAATTCCAAATTAACGAATTTTTCGTTGCGACGCAATTAAATGATTACGCCTAGTGAAGTCACTATTCACGTCGCTAACGAATTAATTCTAAATTAACTCGTTCGCCCGAATTAAAATCTAATTTTAATTCTGCGTCGAAATCCAATTTCGTTTAATATATCGAATATATTAATTTATCGATTAATTCCAAATTAATCGTTCTCTCTCTTTAATTGATATTTTATCCCAGATAAAATATCTCCATAATTAATCCCAGATTAATTCTCTCTCTCATCTAATTAATCCCAGATTAATTAAAAATGCGAGTCATACGTCATCGGTGAATCTTCGGGAAGCGACCCATGAGATCCCCGGATATGTTGGTAGTAAATTCGGTCGTCGGACTATCCGAACACGTAAGTACCTTGTACTACGTTTATACCGATTTACAAGAAAAGGTTGGCTTCTAGCAAAACGTCATGCCTTCCCGATTCTCCAGAAATATCCTTACTTGAATAAAAGATCTATATCAGGCGTAGTATAAATAGTATAGCATATTTATGTCCAGTATCAGATGATCACATGCAAGGCCTGGAGCTGGTACAGTGTCTGCCCCGTACGAAGCATATATCGGATTACGAGCAACAAGTCTCTTTAATATCGGATAATCATGACCAAGTCATATTATCCCGACGGTTCCAACCTTTTTAGAGAACCAGTTATGTATCCATATGCGATCATCAACTCCATATGACTGGAGTGACACTTCCGTCTTGACATCACACCCAACACACTACGATTCTCAATATACCCAGCATTGGCGTACACAGAACATGTTAAAGCCCTGGACGACCGCAACCAAAGTATATTGATTGTCATAAGTATTAGCGGTGCAAGTCTCAGGTTAAGACCAAATACACCTACCATGATTTCGGACTTCCATAAACACATAGTCATACTACCAATGGAATTCCGAGGGGGTCTATCCAGAGCGAAGCTGTTTCCCGTACCATCGGTAAAACACAACCTCCTATTACACTTGCATGAGTATCCTATACCCAAATATATGAGAACTATGCTGTTGTGCCCTCACAACGCGTACAAGTGTAATACTAGTCTCTTACGTATTCATCGATGTCCAATCTCGATAATACTCTGACTAGGGATATTTAATGATTTATCCTTCGTGGACTGATACTGTCTCATATCATTCTCAATCCAGGAACAAATCACAGGGACCTCATATCATTTATATATCTAGGTGATCTAATCACAAATGATAAGAGTGCAATCTCCTTTGTCACATAGTTAATTTGTACAACAACACCATGATCTGTACAAATAGTGACGCTATGGGTCATAATTGTCCAGCAGTGGGACTCTTTAAGTTTGGTTTATCCGTCACGAAATCCAATTTTGTGTCCATAATTCACCCACTCATGAATTATGACGACAACAAATATTCTCACTAAACTATGCAAGTCGAGGTCATTGCATACGTATAATGCCTTCGTCACAAGCTATCCATATTATACCTTGGATATAGATAAGAATGTCAAATCCTTATGGTATAATATAGTCGACTTTTAAATTTACGATCTCTAAATAACACTTGGAACTTGCTTCCGAAGTTATACCACGGCCATAGATTTACTACATCGCAAACACATATATGAAACCTATGCCCTGTACACAGGACTGACGGATTCTATCTTGATACGCAATGGATATCATGAGCATCATTCCACACCCAACGAACAGGCGGAGGTTGATCTAAATAGATCAGTGACGTGACTGCCATCAAAGTGTGAAGGATAACTCATATATCCAGTGTGGTATCTCAAGTCGAATGACCACTATGCTCGCTCAACTCGAGAAGATTCCTATTGATGTTAGTGTACCATCTATTAGGAAATCTTTAGTGAGTCGTTCAGTGTTTATCAAATAAACACCTATATGTCTATGCGAGTCTCCTGAGACTCATGGTTCATTGGGATAAACCATCGGACCAAGTCACGATATACGACATGTACTGGTCTCAGTTGATTTTACTAACCGACCCGTGTTAGTAAATCTTGATCAGGAACTTTTTAAGGATATACAACTTATAGTGATGCTTCCCAATGTCAATTACAAACTACGTTGTAACTGCACTACATTGTAAATCTTGGGGTCTTTGTCTAATATACATGTATCACTAAATCAAATTTAGTTTCAATCTAATCATAATTAGATCGAATATATATATATAAAAGACAAGAGATGCTACCATTAAATAAGTAATATTATGGAAAAGAGCATTAATTGTATTCATGAATCGGATATAAATATGATCTGGATTGGCACTCCGAGCACCAACCCTAATATCGAAGGCTTTTTTATGCTCTCCTATCCAGACGAAATCGTCTTTTTCTTTTAGCCAGAGTAAGGACAAGAAAGCGTTAGTTTTTCCTGCACAATTCGAAATGAACCTTCTTAAAAAATTGACTTGCCATAGGAACCTCTGCAATCTTTTTTGCTCCTGGGAGGTTGGCTTCCGTGATCGCCCGAGACTTATTGACATCAATTTCAATTCCTCGCTGATGTACTAGAAAACCTAAAATTTCCTTGCACTAACCCTGAAAGCGCATTTGGCAGGATTTAGTTTTAGTTTGAATTTCCTCATTCGTTCGAAAGCCATTGTCAAGTGATTAAACTACTCACCTACGGCCATAGACTTAATTATTATATCGTCCACGTAAACTTCTACAAAATCATTGATCAGGTCATGGAAAATCAAATTTATAGCTCGTTGGTAAGTGGCCTCGGCGTTTTTTAGGCCGAATGGCATCACCACCCATCATAACATCCTAAAGACCCCGGACACCTAAAAGCTGTTTTGTGGATTTCCATTTCGGTGATGTAGATTTGATTATACCCTGCATATCCATCCATGAAAGAATACACCTAAGGAATCTACCGTGGGCATAGGGTATTGGTCTATTGGTGTTGCCAAGTTTAAATCTAAAGTCTATACAGATTCTTAATTTTCCATTCTTTTTCATGACATGGACGATATTTGACAACCATTCTAGATATCTGGTGGTTCTAATGAATTTCATCTTCATAATGCGATCGACTTCTTTTTTAATGTCGGGCATGACATTAGGTGCAAACCTCCGGGGGGTTGTTTATATGGTTTGTGGTTTGGTATGATAGGCAACCTATGTTCTACCAAAGTTCTATCTAAACCATGAATTTCCTTGTAATCCCAGGAAAAACAATCTTTATACGTTTTAAGAGAGAAATTAGTTCTTCGCGTACCTGGGCATCAAGTTTCTTACTGATATAAGTATTGTGCTTGTCACTCTTATCTCCCAGGTCCACTTCTTCTAAGACGTCATGTGCCCTTGTAATGTTTGCCTTCTGATGTTCGTTTAGGGCGTATTCTAAATTTTCTTCTCCCCTTTTGGTCGTTCATCTCATTCATTTCTTCTTTCCTCCAAACAATCAACCTCGTATGCCTCTCTTATTTTGTCTTCTATTTGATGTGTTATCAATTTTCCTTTTAAGGCCAAAATCACAGCCTGGGTATCGATTTCGATTTCATGTCCCTCATATAATCCATTAAGTTGGCTCTGGTGGCCGCGAGTGCAGCTTGTTATTTAATCTGTTTGCCCTTCTTCATTTGAATTGCTTGTTCATGGCCGGATACTGGCCTTCAAAGGCACTATGGTTGGCCTTGTTTGTACGAACAAATCATTCAATAACTCTGCAGCGTATGGCTCGTCATTTTAGGCCACTATGGATGGATTCCCCATTTCATCTAACACTCTGGCCAGTCCGTTATTTCCTTCATACATGAAATATTCTGCCGAATGTTTTTGCTGTAAAAGGCCTATTATCGGCGTGTACCACTCCACTTCATTTTTCTGATTCCAAAAACCATAAACTGATGGAGGAGAAGGAAGGCATCGGCTGCCGTGTGGACAATTATGACCCATAGCATCACTATTTGTAAGAGACATTATGGTTTTTGTACAAATTAACTATGTGACAATGGAAATTGCATTTTATCATTTTGTAATTTGATTACTTTAATATATAAATGATAAAAGTCCTTATGATTAGTTCCGGATTTTAGATATGAGACCAATATCAATCCATAAAGGTTTAATCATTAAATATCCCTAGTCGTAGTATTATCGAGATTGGACATCGATAATACGGAATAGACTAGTAGCATTGTGCGTTTGCTTTATGGAAGCGTAATGGCATAGTTCTCATATATTTAAGTATTGGATACTTATGCAAGTGATAGGAGGTTGTGTTTACCGATGGTACGGAAACAGCTTTGCTCTGGATAGACCCCGCGGAATCCCATTGGTAGTATGACTATGTGTCTATGGAAATCCGCATCAGGGTAGGTGTATTTGGTCTTAACCTGAGACTTGCATCGCTAGTACTTGCGACAATCAATACGCTTTGGTTCTTTTAACAGGTTCTGTGTACGCCTCTTCTGGGTTTATTGAGAATCATAGTGCATTGGGTTGTGATGTCAAGACAGAAGTATCACTTCAGTCATATGGAGATGATGATCACGCAGGGATACAGAACGGTACTCTCATTGGTTTGCAACCATTAGGATAATATGACAAGGTCATGATTATTCGATTAAAGAGACTAGTTGCTAGTGATCTGATATATGCTTCGTACGGGGGCAGCACTATTCCAGCCCCAGGCCTTGCATGTGACCATCTGATACTAGATCGCAATACGCAATACTATGTATACTACACCTGACATAGATTATATATTCCTTTAAGAATATTTCTGGAGAATTGGGTAGGCACGGTGCTTTGTTAGAAGCCAACCATGTCTCGTAAATCGGTAAAAATGTAGTACGAGGTACGTACGTGTTTAGATAGTCTGACTACCGGATTTACTGCCAACATATCCAGGGATCTCATGGGTCTCTTCCCGAAGATTCACTAATGATGTATGATTCGAACATAATTAATCTAGGATTAATTACGGAGAGATTTTATCTATGATAAAATACTATTTGAAGAGAGAGAACGATTAATTGGAATTAATCGATAAAATAATATATTCGATATATTAAACGAAATTAGATTTCAACGCGGAATTAAAATTGGATTTTAATTCGGGCAAACGAATTAATTTATAATTAATTCGCGAGCGACGTGAATAGTAATTTTGCTAGGCATATTATTTAATTAAATTTGATTAATTACGTCGTAACGAAAAAATTGTTAATTCGGAATTAGCGAACCCGAGCCCGGGATGTGTTGCGGGCCCACTCGGATTTTGATTCGAGTGGGGCCCACATGTCACATCACAAGTCATATCGCTTGTCATTAGTTAACTTTATGGTGATGGGTTTTGGTGGGTTAGTGAAGACTTGTTCAAACACAAAGTGATAAGTTGATTGACTATATACCAACTTTGGTATATCATTATTTTGCCTTTGATTGAATTGAAATACAAGTCAAAAAAATCACTTTACTTTATCTCTCATCATTCATGGTTTTGAACTAATTTTACTCTCTCCCAATTTTTCTTTTTTCTTGGTCGAAACAAGGAGGAAGAAGAGAAGATTTTGTTGTAAAATTTTCTAGTTGCTAGCACATTCAAAGAATCATATAGGTGATAGGGAAACCAATCCTAGAGCTTGGAATCCTTTCAAAGCTTGGAGCTTGTTCATCTAATCAAAGGAGGAAGCTTCGAGACTTCTCAAAGGAAAAAACTTTGTGATCAACACCTCTAAAATCCAATCAAAGTGAGTATTATTCCGCAAATTCTTCTTTGAGTATTTGAGTATTCACATGTTTCATTACTTAAATGATCTTGGGACATCTTAGAACCCAACAATGGTATCATGGAGCCTATTTGAGCATGAAATTTGATTAGGGTTTATATACTAAAATTTGGGTTAAATTTGATTTGAGCATGATTTAACCAAATTGTTTGTTTGAGTATGCTGTATATGGATACTTGGAGTTATATGTGATCAAATTGATGAAAAACTAATTGGATTAATTTTCCCCAATTTGGTTATGTTGGCCGAATGGTGCTATAAACCCTACGTCATGGTTTTTTTTTGTTTTAAGACCATTGGATGTGTTTAAAGACTTGGGATAAATTTATTTATGATTTAATTGGATTGAAATCGAAATCGGTTTTAAAATCCCTACAAATATCGTGAGCCTTAATT